>JAOTNS010001379.1:0-10531 GCA_028476615.1 Culter alburnus
GCAGCCTTTGGAGTATATCATTGGTAGCTGCCAAGCCACTCCCTAGCAACCAACAGTACCCTAGCAACCGTTTTGCAAGATCTATATCTCTGCATCAGAACATCGTAAGACATGGGGTTGGTTTATATTGTCAAGCACCTTTGGAGTATCATCATTGGTAGCTGCCAAGCCACTCCCTAGCAACCAAACAGTACCCTAGCAACCGTTTGCAAGATCTATATCTCTGCATCAGAACATCATAAACATGGGGGTTGGTTTATATTGTCAAGCAGCCTTTGGAGTATCATCATGGTAGCTGCCAAGCCACTCCCTAGCAACCAAACAGAGTACCTAGCAACCATTTGCAAATCTATATCTCTGCATCAGAACATCGTAGAGACATGGGGTTGGTTTATTGTCAAGCAGCCTTTGGAGTATCATCATGGTAGCTGCCAAGCAACTCCCTAGCAACCAACAGTACCCTAGCAACCGTTTTGCAAGATCTATATCTCTGCATCAGAACATCGTACAGACATGAGGGTTGTTTTATTGTCAAGCAGCCTTTGAAGATTCTAGCAACCGCATAGCAAACATTGCACCACCCCAACCCTAGCAACCCATAGCAACAGTTAGCAACCACCCGAGTACCTTAGCAACCGCATAGCAACCCTTGCAACCACCTGGTACCCTAGCAACCACTTAACACCCTAGCACCGCCTAATACCCTATATCTATCTATCTATCTATCTATCAACTAAATCTATCAACTAAGTCTATCTGTGAACTAATCTATCTAATAAAACTTAATTTCAAACTTCAAACTTAAAACTACTTCAAACTTTCTGGACCGGCTTTTCAGCCAACTTAAGTTTGTCTTCAAACTTTTTATCTAGTTAAGTTGCTTGAAAAGCCAACTTACTGTAATCCTATTAAACTTATAGCCTTGAATTTCCAAGACTAACTCCTCCTAGAGCTTTAACTCCACAAACTCCAAACTCGGACTAGACCTTCAAACTGTTCTGACTTAGTGTGCTATATCTTTTCTAACTGATCCGACTTACGGTTTTCCTAAAAATGACTATTAAAGCTCGGAAAAATCCCATTGACTTTCATTGACGGAATGTTCAAATGAGCCAAGACTTTCAAATTCCAACTGTCAAAATTCAAATTCAAACTATGGAAGCCCATTAGACTCAAAAACTCAATTAGACTCAACTGCCATTCTATGTACTATTTCTAATCCATTGAAACTCATTGAAACTCATTAAACTATCTATCTATCTATCTATCTATCTATCTATCTATCTATCTATCTATCTAACTCATTCAAACTCATCTATCTATCTATCTATCTATCTATCTCATTCAACTCTATCTATCTATCTATCTATCTATCATTCAAACTCATCTATCTATCTATCTATCTATCTATCATCTATCTATCTATCTATCTATCTATCTATCTATCTATCTATCTATCTATCTATCTATCTATCTATCTATCTATCTATCTATCTATCTATCTATCTCATCTATCTCTATCTATCTATCTATCTATCTATCTATCTATCTATCTATCTATCTATCTATCTCATCTATCTATCTATCTATCTATCTGGATCTATCTATTCTATCTATCTATCTATCTATCTATCTATCTATCTATCTATCTATCTATCTAACTCATTCAAACTCATCTATCTATCTATCTATCATCATTGGAAGCTTCCAAGCCACAGCCCTAGCAACGAAACGGAGTACCCTAGCAACCGTTTTGGAAAATCTATATCTCTGCATCAGAACATCGTACAGACATGGGGGTTGGTTTATATTGTCAAGCAGCCTTTGGAGTATCATCATTGGTAGCTGCCAAGCAACTCCCTAGCAACCAAACAGAGTACCCTAGCAACCGTTTTGCAAATTCTATATCTCTGCATCAGAACATCGTACAGACATGGGGGTTGGTTTATATTGTCAAGCAGCCTCTGGAGTATCATCATTGGTAGCTACAAGCCACTCCCTAGCAACCAAACAGAGTACCCTAGCAACCGTTTTGCAAAATCTATATCTCTGCATCAGAACATCGTACAGACATGGGGGTTGGTTTACATTGTCAAGCAGCCTTTGGAGTATCATCACTGGTAGCTACCTAGCCACTCCCTAGCAACCAAACAGAGTACCCTAGCAACCGTTTTGCAAAATCTATATCTCTGCATCAGAACATCGTACAGACATGGGGATTGGTTTATATTGTCAAGCAGCCTTTGAAGTATCATCACTGGTAGCTGCCAAGCTACTCCCTAGCAACCAAACAGAGTACCCTAGCAACCGTTTTGCAAAATCTATATCTCTGCATAAGAACATCGTAGCGACATGGGGGTTGGTTTATATTGTCAAGCAGCCTTTGGAGTATCATCACTGGTAGCTGCCAAGCCACTCCCTAGCAACCGAACAGAGTACCCTAGCAACCGTTTTGCAAGATCTATATCTCTGCATAAGCATCGTAGAGACATGGCAGTTGGCTCTTTTGACTCATGCTAGCAATCTGGACTTCCAACATGCTACACATGCTAGCAGTGAATAGCTACATGCTAATAGTGATTAGCCTAATGTTAAATCTAACTACTAAACTAAAACTTAAACTTTTAAACTGAAAACTCTCAAACTTCACACTTTTAAAACTACTTCAAACTTTCTGGACCGGCTTTTTCAAGCCAACTTAAAGTTTGTCCTCAAACTTTTTTATCTAGTTATTATTATTACTTTTACATATTCTTCCGTTAATAAAAAAAACTGTTGCTTGAATTACCTTGAAAAAAAAATGAAAATCGTTAAGAAGACCTTTGTCTGAAAATACAAACATTAATTTAATGGATTCTTATTTGCTACTTAAATCAACAACATTTTAAAAAACAAAAGATCAGACTACCTCAGAATCAACTTTGCATTGCTGCCCGCGATTGTGTCAAGGATCAGACAAATTTACCCATGCATTTTGAAAAACGGATGTTTAGGAAAGTGCTGCGGCAAGTTTTTGTGCCATCTAGTGGTTTAGAGGAAAATAAAATCAAAGGCACCATTTGCCCCGCAGCGCCTTTAGCCCTCTTGTACCCTATCTATATCTGTAATAGACTTCAGCAGATGATTTTGCTAAACTAACACAATACAACTAGACGAAGTCGTCATCTAACACGACATTAAAAAGTTACCATAGTATGAAAAACTGTAATATTGAGTTATTACATATAAAAACACAAACCAACACATTCTCACATGTGAAAGGTTATCCCATTTCTTCGGGAATTTAAATCTTGGCGGTTTCACAACCAGAAGCTATACACAATGATGTGGCATCATTGATAGCTACTTACTGTGAGTGATGACGCACTGACCGTTCCAAGATGGTGGGCATGCTGACGTGTCTGGAGCAGTCAAATGTTGCACCCCCTAAGAACAGCCATGCATGTGTATAACATTGTAATAATGTAAGAAGACATAGTTTTTAAATGGGTCATGAACTGGATTTTTTAATTTTAATTTATAATGTTCTCTAAGGTCCACTTATAAGGTTATCAAGATTTTTACATCAAGCTATTTTCTGTCCTGCTTTTGACCCTGTCTTTCAAACACTCCATTTTGATAGGCGTACTGCATTCAAGGCTTGGGAGTACACACAGCAAAAGAATACGGTTGTCAGTCCTGTATTTGAGTCCTTAATATTATGGTTACATTCACACATAGTATGGTTATTTACAGGACTGACAACCGCATTCTATAATCAAACTCAGTCTCACACCCATAAATTTTCAGGACTCACAACATTCGCATTCTTGGAAAATTTTCACTGTGTGAACGGAACCAGACTGAACAACTAGTTGTCACGTCATACAGTGCGAGAGAGCAGCTATGCTAAGGGGTTGTGTGTGTGTGTGTGTGTGTGTGTGTGTGGTTTCACTCTCGGGAACTTACAGCAAGGGAGATATGAGCTGTGTGTCATCTAAAGGTTTTAGATCCAGTCACTGTTCTCCACCGGAGCAGCTCCCATCAGTTTTGTGTTCTATGCGCAACTCAAATGCTGTGTTGCAAGGGACATGAGACGCAAGATGCAAAGGATGTGAGACACGAGTACAATGGTTAAAGATGTCCGGTTAGCGCATGTTTACTTTGAAGCTGCTGTTGGTTAATGAAGATTTGATAGATGAACTCGTGGCTCAATAGGACTCTGACATGTCAAAAGTGATAATTTTTTCAGTTTTATGGACGTCACCATCTTTGATATTACTTTGGTCACTGTCACTATGGTTACTGGTAAGAGAATATGGGCTTGACTCTTGTTGCACTTTCATACAGACAGTATTACGAGATGCTGCTGTAAGTTGCTGTGTGAACGGGACATTTCGAGACTCGCACCTGTAAGTAAATGTGGTTGTCAATCCCAAAAACTGACAGTGTGAATGTAGCCATTAAGTAAATGCTATGATTGGGTAACAGTTTTGCATATTAAAATAAATGAAAATAATTTTCAACATCCCCACCATTACAAGTGTGGAATTGTATTGAAAATGTCCAAGCTGAAAAAAATCTCGTTACATAGTTGAAACATTTGCCAACAATGTGAAACATTTATGCGTATTACATATGCAATAAGTCTTTGTGGCAAATAAAGTTTAAGTACTTATATGTACTACAGCTATAAATGACAAAGGATGAATTATGGTGTTGACAAATGGAATTATGAATGAATGCACCACTATTTGTCACACTGTTCTTATAGGCTATTAGTTCCTTTTCGATAAAGTGAAAAACATATACATTGTAATTTGCAGTGTCATGTTTTAAATAAAATAAAATGTGTTGTAGTGTAATTACTGATGACAAAAGAGATGTCACTCACTGAAGCTTTTATTCAGGATTACAGCAAATGGCTTAGGTCAACCATAACAAAAGCAGCATTCTCTATGTGCTTTCTTCCGTGTCTGATAATCCAATGCAGTAACGAAGCAAAGGAAAGAACAGTAAATGACAGCTCTTGAGCTGTGGTTAGAAGCATAGTTTCTTGTTTTTATGACATGTGGACTTAATAAATCATTATCTTGAGCAAAATAAGCAAGATGACATTAAGTACAATGTATATATTTTATTTCGAATATATACAAATGTAATTTTACATATTTAGTTTCAAGAGATTTTAAGCACTGTTTTTGAAGACTGCACATGTGCGTATGTGCTCTTATAAGAACGAGCCTATGATTGAATCTGGAAATAAAGCAAAATAAAAAAAAATGAGAAAAATGAGAATTAGTCCTCAGTTGCCATGTCTGTAATTTATAGCAAAAAAATCTAGCATTGATTCGATCTCAAACAGATTCATTTAAAGAAGTTATTACTCCACCACCTGCATGACATCATTCACCAACATGGCTGAACGACAGGTTTGCGACAATGGCTGCCTTCCACTCCAAATTTTTATGCCCTTCAATTGCTAACTTCCCTCCGTCTCGTGACTCGGATGTGCATCATTGCTTACGTTGCCCAAGTGCTCACTACTGGTGGAACTCCATAAGGTTTAAATGAACGCCCTTGATCACTTGGATTCACTATGGAGCTGATTTATCATTTAAACCCCTTTTCTACTTCTAATCTATAAAATCCTATAGGTATATGAGTGTCACACGACACGCCAGGCTCTTCATTCAACCAATCACAACGCACTCCCTCTCCTGAGTATTAACTACACACCTGACACTCATCATCAGCACTCATCACCACCGCAGCATAAAAGACACTCCAGAGCACTCAGTCACTGTCCGGTCTCGTTAATGCATATGTACCCTCTATGCTTACCTCAAGGACTCTCCCAACGCTGCTTACCTGTCTCCAGCGTTCTCCGTGGCTCCTAGTGTTTCTGTGTCTCCTGTGAGTGTCATCGTGTCCTGTCTGCTCACATCTGCTGCATCCTCCACGTTCCCTGGGAAAGATAACAAACCACATCAGATCCGTCACAGCTACTGTCACGAACTTATCCCGCCTTCACTCACCTGCATTCTGCTATTTCCTCTCTGGTTGTTAAATAAACAAGATCTTAACCTTACCTGTGTCTCCGTCCCCTTCTGTGTGTAACGAAGACCGGACCAACACCGTCACAACCAAGATGAGCCTCCGGATCCATTTCAAGACTGGTTGATGCACTTCGTCGGCACACTAACCAGCACTTCCACTCCATGCACCAGTGACCACTTCCACATTCACCGCTGCACCTCCTTCACCCGTTGCGGTCACCAGTCCCTGGCCAACCGGCACCCTTCACTGGCTCGGCGAGGACTGCAATGATTCCTTCTGCAGTGCTCACTGGTCCTGGAGATGCAACCGCACTTATATCCCAATGACACGCACTAAGGTGCTTTCATAATCTCTCAACTCGAAGGGAAAGCTCTCCGGTGGGCCGAACCTCTCTGGAAACAGAAAAATCCCATTGTCAAGTCGTTGTCAAGCTTCATTAACCACTTCAAAGAAGTTTTCGGGAAACCGCTTGGGATTCATCAATCGGTTAGAGATTATGTCAATTGAAACAAGGTTCAATGTCCGTGTCTGATTATGCCCTCCAGTTTCGGACCTTAGCTGCAGCAAGTGGTGAAATGAACAAGCCTTTATTACCACCTATTGTCAAGGTCTCGATCCCCGTGCGGTTGCATCTCGCTGCATACAGGATTCCATCGGGCTCAAGAAATTCATCCAGCTATCCATCAGATTCGCCATTCTATGCAGCTGTGTCTTGAAGAGCACACCTGGCCAGCCCTATTTCCATCCATCCTCCGCCAGCCAGAATCTGTCAGCTGTCCAGAACCAGCCAACAAGCCCATGCAAGTTGAATATTCATGTCTTTCATCCGCTGAACGACAGAGGAGGCTGACCCAGAATCTTTGCATCTATTGTGGCCGTGCTGGCATTTCATCTCTAAATGCCCCACTCGTGCCAGTGCGACCACTGTGGTGAGTGTTCTCATGCCTACAGCTGATAAGATGAACCACTCACTATTGTGTAAACCTTACTGCTGCTGATCTCTGCCTTCCAGTCAATGTGCTCCTCGATTCTGGGTCAGCCGAAACTTCATCTCCGGAACCCTCTGTCGTCAGCTCCAGCTCAAGACCACCGCCACGCCGAAGATATACCAATCCACTCCAGTAACTGGAAAGCTCTCGTCAAGTCTGCTACAGTGTGGGACCTCTCATCTCCAAGTTGGGTGCACATGGATGGAAATCCATCTGCTGGTTCTGGAGGAATCAACTCTGACGTGATTCTAGGGCGCCCCTGGCTTGAGCAGCACAACCCCTCATCTCCTGGAGACAGGAGAAATCCTGAAGTGGGGTAACCAATGTTTTAATGACTGGTTTTCCTGAGTTCCCTGTTCCAAGTCTTCCTAGTTCTGAAGAATTCCAGTCTGCACTACTTCTGTGGAAAGTCCACTCGAGAAACGTTCACGGACATCCTGCTTATTACTTCCACTTCAGTGATGTCTCTGTCCTAGAAAAGCCTCCAATCTGACTCCTCATCAGCCATGGGACTGCGCAATCGCCCTCATCCCCGGTGAGCCAGTGCCCAGAGGGAAAATGTACTCCCTTTCAATCCCTAGGAGAGGCCATGGAGGAGTACATTAACGAAGCTCTCTGTCACAAGGCTACATCCGCCCATCTACTTTCCCTGCTGCTTCTTCAAGTTTTTTTCGTTCGTGGCAAAGAAGGACGAGGCTTGCGGCCCCTGCATCGATACAGAGAGCTTTGAACAAAATCACCGTTAAGTTCAGGTACCCACTTCCTCTCGTCCCATCAGCGTTGGAACAACCGCGGCGCCACTGTGTTCACCAAGTTGGACCTCCAGCGCCTACAACCTCGTCAGAATTACGTGAGGGGGATGAGTGGAAGACAGCTTCGTGACCCCTACTGGCCACTACGAATATCTCGTCATGCCGTATGGACTTGTCAACGCCCCCTCCGTATTCCAAGACTTCATGCCGAGGTGCTCCGGGAGTTCCTGCACAAGTTCATCCTAGCCTACATCGACGACATCCTGATATACTCCCGGAGCATGGCCAACCATCGTCGCCACGTTGCGGAGGTCCTCCAACGCCTGAGGGACTACCATCTATTTCTCAAGCCAGAAGTGTACCTTTCACCAGCCCTCAGTGCAGTTCCTGGATACATCATTGATCACAGTGGTGTCCGCATGGACGAGAGGAAGGTAACTGCTGTCAAGGACTGCCCATTCCCACAGCCGTAAAAGAATTACAGAGATTCCTAGGTTTTGCAACTTCTACCGCAGATTCATCAATGTTACAGTTCCATCACCAGTTCACTCACAAACCTCTCAAGAATAAGCCCTGTCTCTGTCCTGGATTCCAGCCACCACAAGGCCTTCGACACCCTCAAGACAGCCTTTATGACCGCTCCCCTCCTGGCTTATCCCGATCCAGACCTCCCTTTCGTCGTCGAGGTGGACGCCTCCACCACAGGAGTGGGAGCGGTATTATCACAGCAGCAGTGGAATCCATGCGCTGTCCAGTCTTGTTAATGCATACGTACCCTCTATGCTTACCTCAAGGACTCTCCCAATGCCTGCTTACCTGTCTCCAGCGTTCTCCGTGGCTCCTAGTGTTTCTGTGTCTCCTGTGAGTGTCATCGTGTCCTGTCTGCTCCACGTCTGCCTGCATCCACGTTCCCTGGGAAAGATAACAAACCACATCAGATCCAGTCACAGCTACTGTCACGAACTTATCCCGCCTTCACTCACCTGCATTCTGCTATTCATCCTCTGGTTGTTAAATAAACAAGATCTTAACCTTACCTGTGTCTCCGTCCCATTCTGTGTGTAACAATGAGCTGTTGGAGAAAAATAAAATTACACAAATGAAACAAAATATCAATAGTATAAACTTTGACTATAGCTTCAAGTATTAGGCGATTGAATCTCAACATAATTAATATATTATAGACTATTGTGCATTAATTCTCAAAATAATTAATATATCATACACTTCAGTTAAGCGCAATCTGCTGTGACGTCACAATCAAGTTGTATTGTGGGATATAGAAGTGTTAGAGGTCTGCAGCCCGAATCTGACCCATACACGAGATTGTTTGACCTGACCTGACCCTAACCCAAATGGTACTGTTATAGTTTAACCTGAACCCCAAATCTGTCGCTATATAGAGATGTATAATTCTTGCTATCATAAGCCAAGACAGCTTTGTAAGACCTACACTGCACGTAACCGCTGAGCTATTTATTGGTTGAATGACAAGATCATATCGTACAATGTTTAAATAGACAGAAACATCAGGATAAGTAGTAGAAAATATGCACAGAGGCTATTTGACATTCTATGGCGTTTCATTTCATTCATGTAGTTTGCACTCAGTCATGTAGCCTATAATATCGTACAATGTTTTAAACATTTAAATACACATATCAAATAAAATAATACAAAATGTGTATGATGTTGTGTTTTAGGTGATAGTAGCCTGCTCTTGGCAAAGCTGATTTCTGAGAGACGTAAGAGAAATGCGGCTATTTGATTTACGAATGTGCTTGGCTCATTTCATTCATAGAGTTTACACTTATCCCGTCTATGATATTGTACAATGTTTAAAACATTTAAAAGATGTTTTATTAACAAAATTTGGGAGGAGCAATGTTCAAATAATCTGACTAATCATCACGTCATTTCAGCCAGTTGTCAACAATCAATAATAAACATATCTACCCAATCAGCATGAGTGAAGGCCTATATATAAACACAGTCAACTCACCCATATTCCTCGACAGTTTTTTCAGCATCCCTCCACCACCCCATCTTCTCACACTCACCTGGTTACTTTCCTAACCAGAAATATGGGGGGAGTACTCTGGGTTCGGGCCAAATACCGAGCACGAAGCCCTCTCCTCGGACAGCACTCCAAATATGCATACTATTATGCATACTATTTACTATCTGATTATTTGTAAGTGTGAACTCGTGAAATATACATTTCAAATGATTTTACAGTAGACCTACTTTTGACAAAGCTCTGATTTCTGAGACAGAGACGGCAGCGTGGTTATTTGATTTGTGGCTGCTCTCAGTTTACAGTCATTCACTTTGCACACACATTATTGCATAGTAATTTTAGTGGCTTGTGTATAATTGTGCTATCCCCTGGCTCACCTATTTGGTAGAATTCATTCTGCTTTCCCTGCATCATTTGGCACTGTAATAATTTTTCCCTCAGTATTTGTTTGCCTTATCGCACTCATAGTCAGAGGTATGAGTGTCGTGTGCCGAAAGAATGCACGAGAGGGGGATCACATGCGCAAAACAGTTAATATATAAATGTGAATTATAAATGTGCTCCCACTCTCGCCCGCTCTTTCGAGCACAACATAGAAGATGGCACGAAAGGCTTATATAACAGCCTATACAGTTTTTTTACCCATTCATGAAAAATTAACCCGAACCCGAACCCGACCCGAAACCCGTGGTGGCAGACCTCTAAGAAGTATACATCAGAGTAGACTCAGT
>JAOTNS010001379.1:10541-24845 GCA_028476615.1 Culter alburnus
CGAACCCACCCCGAACCAACCCGAACCCGAACCCGAACCGAACCCGAACCCGAACCCAACCCGACCCGAACCCGAACCCGAACCCTAACCCGAACCCAACCCTAACCCGAACCCTAACCCGAAACCCGAACCCGACCCGAACCCGAACCCTAACCCGAACCCGAACCCGAACCCGAACCCGAACCCGAACCCGAACCCTAACCCGAACCCGAACCCGAACCCAACCCGAACCCGAACCCGAACCCAACCCCGAACCCGAACCCGAACCCGAACCCGAACCCGAACCCGAACCCGAACCCGAACCCGAACCCGAACCCGAACCCGAACCCGAACCCGAACCCGAACCCGAACCCGAACCCGAACCCGAACCCGAACCCGAACCCGAACCCGACCCGAACCCGAACCCGAAACCCAACCCAACCGACCCGAACCCGAACCCGAACCCGAACCCGAACCGAACCCGACCCCGAACCCGAACCCGAACCCGAACCCGAACCCGAACCCTAACCCGAACCCGAACCCGAACCCGAACCCGAAACCCGAACCCGAACCCGACCCGAACCCCCGACCCGAACCCGAACCCGAACCCGAACCCGACCCGAACCCGAACCCGAACCCAACCCGAACCCGAACCCGAACCCGAAACCCGAACCCGAACCCTAACCCGACCCGAACCCGACCCGACCCCCGAACCCGAACCCGAACCCTAACCCGACCCAACCGAACCCGAACCCGAACCCTAACCCGAACCCGAACCCCCGAACCCGAACCCAACCCGAACCCCCTAACCCGAACCCGAACCCGAACCCGAACCCGAACCCGAACCCTAACCCGAACCCGAACCCCGAACCCGAACCCGACCCGACCCCGAACCCGAACCCGAACCCGAACCCGAACCCTAACCCGAACCCGAACCCGAACCCTAACCCGAACCCGAACCCGAACCCAACCCGAACCCGAACCCGAACCCGAACCCCGAACCAACCCGAACCCGAACCCGAACCCGAACCCGAACCCAACCCGAACCCGAACCCGAACCCGAACCCGAACCCGAACCCGAACCCGAACCCGAACCCTAACCCGAACCCGAACCCGAACCCGAACCCGAACCCTAACCCGAACCCGAACCCGAACCCGAACCCGAACCCAACCCGAACCCGAACCCGAACCCGAACCCGAACCCCGAACCCGAACCCGAACCCGAACCCGAACCCGAACCCGAACCCGAACCCTAACCCGAACCCGAACCCGAACCCGAACCCGAACCCGAACCCCGAACCCGAACCCGACCCCGAACCCGAACCCGAACCCGAACCCGAACCCGAACCCGAACCCGACCCGAACCCGAACCCGAACCCAACCCGAACCCGAACCCGAACCCGACCCGAACCCGACCCCGAACCCCCGAACCCGAACCCGAACCCAACCCTAACCCGAACCCGAACCCGACCCGAACCCGAACCCGAAACCCGAACCCGAACCCGAACCCGAACCAACCCGAACCCCCCGAACCCGAACCGAACCCGAACCCGAACCCGAACCCGAAACCCGAACCCGAACCCGAACCCGAACCCGAACCCGAACCCAACCCGAACCCGAACCCGAACCCGAACCCCAACCCGAACCCGAACCCGAACCCGAACCCGAACCCGAACCCGAACCCGAACCCGAACCCGAACCCTAACCCGAACCCGAACCCGAACCCGAACCCGAACCCGAACCCGAACCCGAACCCGAACCCGAACCCGAACCCGAACCCGAACCCGAACCCGAACCCGAACCCTAACCCGAACCCGAACCCGAACCCCCCCGAACCCGAACCCGAACCCGAACCCGAACCGAACCGAACCCGAACCCTAACCCGAACCGAACCCGAACCGAACCCGAACCCGAACCCCCGAAACCCGAACCGAACCCGAACCCGAACCCGAACCCGAACCGAACCCGAACCCGAACCCGAACCCAACCCAACCCCCCGAACCCGAACCCGAACCCGAACCCGAACCCGAACCCGAACCCCCGAACCCGAACCCAACCCGAACCCGAACCCGAACCCGAACCCGAACCCGAACCCGAACCCGAACCCGAACCCGAAAAACCCGAACCCGAACCCGAACCCGAACCCGAACCCGAACCCGAACCCGAACCCGAACCCGAACCCGAACCCGAACCCGAACCCGAACCCGACCCGAACCCGAACCCGAACCCCGAACCCGAACCCGAACCCAACCCTACCCCGAACCCGAACCCTCACCCGAACCCTAACCCTAACCCTAGACACAAGAGCCCTAGGAGGCAAAATAAGCCCGCATGGACGAGCCGGGCGGAAAAGAGCCCTCAGGGACAGCCCGGGCGAAAATAGCCCCCTTTATAGTTTTGGCACGACACTAAACGATATTGCGGCGCAGCGCCTTCCGTAGGGGGTGTTGGCCTATTGGTGTACTTGGAGCTTATATATGTGGAGCGGCCAGCTGAACGATAGGACCGTGCATAACCTCGTCCGATTTCTTCGGAAATCGTTGATGGATCTATATAAACCCTTACCTCGCCTGTGCCATCGTGCTCTGGACCATGTATATATGTTCTGATTTATGTTTTTTGGGTGCTTACTCATGTATTGTGAGGTGCATACTTACCGTAAAATATCCTGAAGTTTGGGCTAAATTTCAACATCTATTTGTTTTTGTAAAATATTTTTGAAGCGCCATACAGTGCTGAATGGGATTGGTCACAGTGTGGGGGGCCCCGCCCCCGTTGCCTATAAAAGCTCTGTGGGGAACTCAATTTCAGTCATTCTGGTCTGCCTGAAGAAGGAAAAATAAACTCCGAAACGTCGCGATCGACCCGAATGACTCGCAAAAAGCAAAAAGAAGCTAAAAGAAGCTAAAATGAAAGCCTCCACCATTTTGTGGTCAATGGTGTCGGAAGAGCTTAATATTTAAAAAGCGCTCTCTGTTATTATTTTGTTGTTCACTGCCCCATACAGGCAAAACAACTTTATGTGGCCTCCATCATTTGTGTGCGTGATGTAGAAGAGCCAAATAATTCGGAAACTGCCCCCTACACTACACCAGACCCTAAACCTAACCATATTTTACACAAAGAGCCCTAGGAGGCTAAAATAGCCCCTCATGGAACGAGCCCTGCTAAAATAGCCCTCATGGGACGAGCCCTGGCTAAAATAAGCCCCCTTCTATTTTGGGGCACACCTAAAATATTTTTCGACGAGTATCGCCTTCCTATGTGTGGTGTTTGGCCTATTTGGTGTACTTTGGAGCTTATATATGTGGAGGCCAGCTGAACGATAGGACCGTGCACAACCTCGTCCGATTCTTCGGAAATCGGTTGCTGGATCTAATAAACCCTAACCCTAACCCTAACCCTAACTCTCTCCATCTAACCCTAACCCACCCAAAAAAGTCAAAGTCCCACCCCTTTATGTCAGAAGTACCCCACCTAAGTCCCACCAATGCAGTCCCACCCAAAAAAGGCGTCTCAACCATAAAAGTCCCACCCAAAAAGTCAAAAGTCCCACCTATAAAAGTCAAAAGTCACACCCATACAATCCCAACCAATGCAAGTCCCACCAAAATAAGTCAAAGTCCCACCCAAAAAAAGTCAAGTCCCCTCTTCCATCAAAGTTACACCCATATACTCCCACCCATACAAGTCCCACCCAAAATAAGTCCCACCCAAAAAAAGTCAAAGTCCCAGGGGTCACGTCCCCCCAAAAAAGTCAAAAGTCCCACCAAAAAAAGTCTCACCCATAAAAGTCAAAGTCCACCCATCCCAACCAATGCAATCCACCCAAAATCAAGTCCCACCCAAAAAAAGTCAAGTCTCACCCATAACGTCCACACCCATATAAGTCCCACCAATGCAAGTCCAACCCAAAAAAAGTCAAAGTCCCCCCAAAAAAAGTCAAACTCTCACCATAAAAGTCAAAAGTCACACCCATATAAGTCCCAACCAATGCAAATCCCCCCAAACTAAGTCAAAGTCCCACCCAAAAAAGTCAAAGTCCCTCTATATAAATCAAAAGTTACAACCAATATACCCACCCATACAAGTCCCACCCAAAAAAGTCAATGTCCCACCCCATACAAGTAACAATTCCCACCCACCCAGGTCCCCATCTCCCCTCCACCCCAAAAATAAAACAGCTGTATACAGAAACTCAACCCTGGCTGATCAGCTGTATACAGAAAAACCCTGGGCTTCACTGTATACAAACTCAACCCTCGTTGCACCCCTGATAACGTGTAAACTCAACCCTGGAAGCACCCCTGACGTGTAAACTCAACCCTGGATGCACCCCTGATAAAGGAACCTCAACCCTGAGGTGTAAATACATAGGGAAATATAGGGGTGCAATGCCATATCTCGGCGCCGGTGGAGCTAGAGACGAAACCAAGTGCAATCGACTGGGCGTCCTCTAAATAGTATATATACTGGATTTCAGATCTCTAGTGCAAACAACTGGTGGTGCAATACCATATCTCGGCCCCTGGTGGCGCTAGAGCTACCAAACCAAGCGCAAACGATCGGGCGCCCTCTAAATAGTATATATAGCGAATTTCAGCCTCCTAGGACCTACAGAAACGAAGTGCACCCCACCCAATAGGGGGTGCAAATTCGCATTTAACCCTATATACCTACTTAAACCCTACCCTAACCCTAACCCTAACCCTAACCCTAACCCTAACCCTAACCCTACCCTAACCCTAACCCTAACCCTAACCCTAACCTAACCCTAACCCTAACCCTTACACAAAAGAGCCTTAGGAGGCTAAAATAGCCCTCATGGAACGAGCCCCTGGCTGTAAAATAGCCCTCATGGGACGAGCCCTGGCTAAATAGCCCCCTTTATATTTTTGGCACGACACTAAACGATATTTTCGGCGAGTATCGCCTTCCTGTATGTGTGTTGGCCTATTTGGTGTACTTTGGAGCTTATATATGTGGAGCGGCCAGCTGAACGATAGGACCGTGCATAACCTCGTCCGATTTCTTCGGAAATCGGTTGATGGATCTATATAAACCCTTACCTCGCCTGTGCCATCGTGCTCTGGACCATGTATATATGTTCTGATTTATGTTTTTTGGGTGCTTACTCATGTATTGTGAAGTGCATACTTACCGTAAAATATCCTGAAGTGTTGGGCTAAAATTTCAACATCTATTTGTTTGTGTAAAATATTTTATGAAGCGCCATACAGTGCTGAATGGGGATTGGTCACAGTGTGGGGGGCCCCGCCCCGTTGCCTATAAAAGCTCTGTGGGGAACTCAATTTCAGTCATTCTGGTCTGCCTGAAGAAGGAAAATAACTCCGAAACGTCGCGATCGACCCGAATGACTCAGCGAAAAAGCAAAAAGAAGCTAAAAGAAGCTAAAAGAAGCTAAAAACATGAAAAGCCTCCACCATTTTGTGGGTCAATGGTGTCGGAAGAGCTTAATAAAAATTTAAAAAGTGCTCTCTGTTTATTATTTGTTGTTCACTGCCCCATACAGGGCAAAACAACTTTATGTGGCCTCCATCATTTGTGTGCGTGATGTAGAAGAGCCAAATAATTCGGAAACTGCCCCCTACACTACACCAGACCCTAAACCTAACCATATTTTACACAAAGAGCCCTTAGGAGCTAAAATAGCCCTCATGGAACGAGCCCTGGCTGTAAAATAGCCCTCATGGGACGAGCCCTGGCTAAAATAGCCCCCTTTATTTTTTGCACGACACTAAACGATATTTTCGGCGAGTATCGCCTTCCTGTATGTGTGTGTTGGCCTATTTGGTGTACTTTGGAGCTTATATATGTGGAGCGGCCAGCTGAACGATAGGACCGTGCATAACCTCGTCCGATTTCTTCGGAAATCGGTTGATGATCTATTAAACCCTAACCCTACCCTAACCCTAACTCCTCCATCTAACCCTACCCACCCAAAAAAGTCAAAGTCCCACCCCTTTATGTCAGAAGTCACACCCCCTAAGTCCCAACCAATGCAAGTCCCACCCAAAAAAAGGCAGTCTCAACCATAAAAGTCCCACCCAAAAAGTCAAAGTCCCACCTATAAAAGTCAAAAGTCACACCCATACAAGTCCCAACCAATGCAAGTCCCACCCAAAATAAGTCAAGTCCCACCCAAAAAGTCAAAGTCCCATCTATATAAATCAAAAGTTACACCCATATAACTCCCACCCATACAAGTCCCACCCAAAATAAGTCAAAGTCCCACCCAAAAAAAGTCAAAGTCCCATCTATATAAATCAAAAGTTACACCCATATAACTCCCACCCATACAAGTCCCACCCAAAAAAGTCAAAGTCCCACCCAAAAAAGTCAAAGTCCCACCCAAAAAAAGTTAAAGTCTCACCCATAAAAGTCAAAAGTCACACCCATATAAGTCCCAACCAATGCAAGTCCAACCCAAAAAAAGTCAAAGTCCCACCCAAAAAAAGTTAAGTCTCACCCATAAAAGTCAAAAGTCACACCCATATAAGTCCCAACCAATGCAAGTCCCACCCAAAAAGTCAAAGTCCCACCCAAAAAAAGTCAAACTTAAAAGTCAAAAGTCACACCCATAAGTCCCAACCAATGCAAATCCCTAAGTCAAACCCAAAAAAGTCAAAGTCCCATCTATATAAATCAAAAGTTACAACCAAATATAACTCCCACCCATACAAGTCCCACCCAAAAAAAGTCAATGTCCCACCCATACAAGTAACAATTCCCACCCACCCAGGTCCCCATCTCCCTCCACCCCAAAAAATAAAACAGCTGTATACAGAAACTCAACCCTGGGGCTGATCAGCTGTATACAGAAACTCAACCCTGGGGCTGATCAGCTGTATACAGAAACTCAACCCTCGTTGCACCCCTGATAACGTGTAAACTCAACCCTGGAAGCACCCCTGATGACGTGTAAACTCAACCCTGGATGCACCCTGATAAAGGAAACTCAACCCTGAATATTAGGTGTAAATACATAGGGAAATATAGGGGGTGCAATGCCATATCTCGGCGCCGGGTGGAGCTAGAGAGACGAAACCAAGTGCAATCGACTGGGCGTCCTCTAAATAGTATATATACTGGATTTCAGATCTCTAGGTGCAAAACAACTGGTGGTGCAATACCATATCTCGGCCCCTGGTGGCGCTAGAGCTACCAAACCAAGCGCAAACGATCGGGCGCCCTCTAAATAGTATATATAGCGAATTTCAGCCTCCTAGGACCTACAGAAACGAAGTGCACCCCACCCAATAGGGGGGTGCAAATTCGCATTTAACCCTATACCTAACTCTAAAACCCTAACCCTAACCCTAACCCTAACCCTAACCCTAACCTAACCCTACCCTAACCCTACCCCTAACCCTAACCCTACCCTAACCCTAACCCTAAACCCTATTTACACAAAGAGCCCTTAGGAGCTAAAATAGCCCTCATGGAACGAGCCCTGGCTGTAAAATAGCCCTCATGGGACGAGCCCTGGCTAAAATAGCCCCCTTTATTTTTTTGCACGACACTAAACGATTTTTCGGCGAGTATCGCCTTCCTGTATGTGTGTGTTGGCCTATTTGGTGTACTTTGGAGCTTATATGTGGAGCGGCCAGCTGAACGATAGGACCGTGCATAACCTCGTCCGATTTCTTCGGAAATCGGTTGATGGATCTATATAAACCCTTACCTCGCCTGTGCCATCGTGCTCTGGACCATGTATATATGTTCTGATTTATGTTTTTTGGGTGCTTACTCATGTATTGTGAAGTGCATACTTACCGTAAAATATCCTGAAGTGTTGGGCTAAAATTTCAACATCTATTGTTTGTGTAAAATATTTTATGAAGCGCCATACAGTGCTGAATGGGGATTGGTCACAGTGTGGGGGGCCCCGCCCCCGTTGCCTATAAAAGCTCTGTGGGGAACTCAATTTCAGTCATTCTGGTCTGCCTGAAGAGGAAAATAAACTCCGAAACGTCGCGATCGACCCGAATGACTCAGCGAAAAAGCAAAAAGAAGCTAAAAGAAGCTAAAAGAAGCTAAAAACATGAAAAGCCTCCACCATTTTGTGGGTCAATGGTGTCGGAAGAGCTTAATAAAAATTTAAAAAGTGCTCTCTGTTTATTATTTTGTTGTTCACTGCCCCATACAGGGCAAAACAACTTTATGTGGCCTCCATCATTTGTGTGCGTGATGTAGAAGAGCCAAATAATTCGGAAACTGCCCCCTACACTACACCAGACCCTAAACCTAACCATATTTTACACAAAGAGCCCTTAGGAGGCTAAAATAGCCCTCATGGAACGAGCCCTGGCTATAAAATAGCCCTCATGGGACGAGCCCTGGCTAAAATAGCCCCCTTTATATTTTTTGCACGACACTAAACGATATTTTCGGCGAGTATCGCCTTCCTGTATGTGTGTGTTGGCCTATTTGGTGTACTTTGGAGCTTATATATGTGGAGCGGCCAGCTGAACGATAGGACCGTGCATAACCTCGTCCGATTTCTTCGGAAATCGGTTGATGGATCTATATAAACCCTAACCCTAACCCTAACCCTAACTCCTCCATCTAACCCTAACCCCCCAAAAAGTCAAAGTCCCACCCCTTTATGTCAGAAGTCACACCCACCTAAGTCCCACCAATGCAAGTCCCACCCAAAAAAAGGCAGTCTCAACCATAAAAGTCCACCCAAAAATCAAAGTCCCACCTATAAAAGTCAAAAGTCACACCCATACAAGTCCCAACCAATGCAAGTCCCCCCAAATAGTCAAAGTCCCACCCAAAAAAGTCAAGTCCCATCTATAAATCAAAAGTTACACCCATAACTCCCACCCATACAAGTCCCACCCAAAATAAGTCAAAGTCCCACCCAAAAAAAGTCAAAGTCCCATCTATATAAATCAAAAGTTACACCCATATAACTCCCACCCATACAAGTCCCACCCAAAAAAAGTCAAAGTCCCAGTCAAAGTCCCACCCAAAAAAAGTTAAGTCTCACCCATAAAAGTCAAAAGTCACCCCATATAAGTCCCAACCAATGCAGTCAACCCAAAAAAAGTCAAAGTCCCACCCAAAAAAAAGTCAAAGTCTCACCCATAAAAGTCAAAAGTCACACCCATATAAGTCCCAACCAATGCAAGTCCAACCCAAAAAAAGTCAAAGTCCCACCCAAAAAAAGTCAAACTCTCACCATAAAAGTCAAAGTCACACCCATATAAGTCCCAACCAATGCAAATCCACCCAAACTAAGTCAAAGTCCCACCCAAAAAAGTCAAGTCCCATCTATATAATCAAAAGTTACAACCAAATAAACTCCCACCCATACAAGTCCCACCCAAAAAAAGTCAATGTCCCACCCATACAAGTAACAATTCCCACCCACCCAGGTCCCCATCTCCCTCCACCCCAAAAATAAACAGCTGTATACAGAAACTCAACCCTGGGCTGATCAGCTGTATACAGAAACTCAACCCTGGGGCTGATCAGCTGTATACAGAAACTCAACCCTCGTTGCACCCCTGATAACGTGTAAACTCAACCCTGGAAGCACCCCTGATGACGTGTAAACTCAACCCTGGATGCACCCCTGATAAAAGGGAAACTCAACCCTGAATATTAGGTGTAAATACATAGGGAAATATAGGGGGTGCAATGCCATATCTCGGCGCCGGGTGGAGCTAGAGAGACGAAACCAAGTGCAATCGACTGGGCGTCCTCTAAATAGTATATATACTGGATTTCAGATCTCTAGTGCAAAACAACTGGTGGTGCAATACCATATCTCGGCCCCTGGTGGCGCTAGAGCTACCAAACCAAGCGCAAACGATCGGGCGCCCTCTAAATAGTATATATAGCGAATTTCAGCCTCCTAGGACCTACAGAACGAAGTGCACCCCACCCATAGGGGGGTGCAAATTCGCATTTAACCCTATATACCTAACCTAACCCTAACCCTAACCCTAACCCTAACCCTAACCCTAACCCTAACCTAACCCTAACCCTAACCCTAACCCTAACCCTAACCCTAACCCTAACCCTAACCCTAACCCTAACCCTAACCCTTTACACAAAGAGCCCTTAGGAGGCTAAAATAGCCCTCATGGAACGAGCCCTGGCTGTAAAATAGCCCTCATGGGACGAGCCCTGGCTAAAATAGCCCCCTTTATATTTTTGCACGACACTAAACGATATTTTCGGCGAGTATCGCCTTCCTGTATGTGTGTGTTGGCCTATTTGGTGTACTTTGGAGCTTATATATGTGGAGCGGCCAGCTGAACGATAGGACCGTGCATAACCTCGTCCGATTTCTTCGGAAATCGGTTGATGGATCTATATAAACCCTTACCTCGCCTGTGCCATCGTGCTCTGGACCATGTATATATGTTTGATTTATGTTTTTTGGGTGCTTACTCATGTATTGTGAAGTGCATACTTACCGTAAAATATCCTGAAGTGTTGGGCTAAAATTTCAACATCTATTTGTTTGTGTAAAATATTTTATGAAGCGCCATACAGTGCTGAATGGGGATTGGTCACAGTGTGGGGGGCCCCGCCCCGTTGCCTATAAAAGCTCTGTGGGAACTCAATTTCAGTCATTCTGGTCTGCCTGAAGAAGGAAAATAAACTCCGAAACGTCGCGATCGACCCGAATGACTCAGCGAAAAAGCAAAAAGAAGCTAAAAGAAGCTAAAAGAAGCTAAAAACATGAAAAGCCTCCACCATTTTGTGGGTCAATGGTGTCGGAAGAGCTTAATAAAAATTTAAAAAGTGCTCTCTGTTTATTATTTTGTTGTTCACTGCCCCATACAGGGCAAAACAACTTTATGTGGCCTCCATCATTTGTGTGCGTGATGTAGAAGAGCCAAATAATTCGGAAACTGCCCCTACACTACACCAGACCCTAAACCTAACCATATTTTACACAAAGAGCCCTTAGGAGGCTAAAATAGCCCTCATGGAACGAGCCCTGGCTATAAAAGCCCTCATGGGACGAGCCCCTGGCTAAAATAGCCCCCTTTATATTTTTGGCACGACACTAAACGATATTTTCGGCGAGTATCGCCTTCCTGTATGTGTGTTGGGCCTATTTGGTGTACTTTGGAGCTTATATATGTGGAGCGGCCAGCTGAACGATAGGACCGTGCATAACCTCGTCCGCTTCGAAATCGGTTGATGGATCTATAAACCCTAACCCTAACCTAACCCTAACCTCCTCCATCTAACCCTAACCCACCCAAAAAAGTCAAGTCCCACCCCTTTATGTCAGAAGTCACACCCACCTAAGTCCCAACCAATGCAAGTCCCACCCAAAAAAAGGCAGTCTCAACCATAAAAGTCCCACCCAAAAAAGTCAAAGTCCCACCTATAAAAAGTCAAAAGTCACACCCATACAAGTCCCAACCAATGCAGTCCCACCCAAATAAGTCAAAGTCCCACCCAAAAAAGTCAAAGTCCCATCTATATAAATCAAAAGTTACCCCCATATACTCCCACCCATACAAGTCCCACCCAAAATAAGTCAAAGTCCCACCCAAAAAAAGTCAAAGTCCCATCTATATAAATCAAAAGTTACACCCATAAACTCCCACCCACAAAAAAAAAAGTCAAGTCCCACCCAAAAAAAGTCAAAGTCCCAACCCACCCAAAACAAAAGTCACACCCATATAAGTCCCACCAATGCAAGTCCAACCCAAAAAAAGTCAAAGTCCCACCCAAAAAAAAAGTCTCACCCATAAAAGTCAAAATCACACCCATATAAGTCCCAACCATGCAAGTCCAACCCAAAAAATCAAAGTCCCACCCAAAAAAGTCAACTCTCACCATAAAAGTCAAAAGTCACACCCATAAGTCCCAACCAATGCAAATCCCACCCAAACTAAGTCAAAGTCCCACCCAAAAAAAGTCAAAGTCCCATCTATATAAATCAAAAGTTACAACCAAATATAACTCCCACCCATACAGTCCCACCCAAAAAAAGTCAATGTCCCACCCATACAAGTAACAATTCCCACCCACCCAGGTCCCCATCTCCTCCACCCCAAAAAATAAAACAGCTGTATACAGAAACTCAACCCTGGGGCTGATCACTGTATACAGAAACTCAACCCTGGGGCTGATCACTGTATACAGAAACTCAACCCTCGTTGCACCACCCCTGATAACGTGTAAACTCAACCCTGGAAGCCCCTGATGAAACTCAACCCTGATGCACCCCTGATAAAAGGGAAACTCAACCCTGAATATTAGGTGTAAATACATAGGGAAATATAGGGGGTGCAATGCCATATCTCGGCGCCGGGTGGAGCTAGAGAGACGAAACCAAGTGCAATCGACTGGGCGTCCTCTAAATAGTATATATACTGGATTTCAGATCTCTAGTGCAAAACAACTGGTGGTGCAATACCATATCTCGGCCCTGGTGGCGCTAGAGCTACCAAACCAAGCGCAAACGATCGGGCGCCCTCTAAATAGTATATATAGCGAATTTCAGCCTCCTAGGACCTACAGAAACGAAGTGCACCCCACCCAATAGGGGGTGCAAATTCGCATTTATAAACCCTAACCCTAACCCTAACCCTAACCCTAACCCTAACCCTAACCCTAACCCTAACCCTAACCCTAACCCTAACCTAACCCTAGACCCTACCCCTCGAGACCCTCCCCTCTAGACCCTACCCCTCCCCTACCCTCGGAGACCCTACCCCTCGGAGACCCTACCCCTCGGACCTGGAGACCCTACCCCCCCTACCCTCGAGACCCTACCCCTCGGACCCTACCCCTCGAGACCCTACCCCTCGGAGACCCCTACCCCCTCGGAGACCCTACCCCTCGAGACCTACCCCTCGACCCCTACCCCTCGGAGACCCTACCCCTCGAGACCCTACCCTCGAGACCCTACCCCTCGAGACCCTACCCCTCGAGACCCTACCCCTCGGAGACTCTACCCCTCGGAGACTCTACCCTACCCCTCGCCCTAACTTTTATTTATTCTCAAAAACAACTGAAACATTTACAAGTAAACAAACAATTACAAATGTTTACATAAACAAAAACATGAACATTCATCCAAAGAGGGAAGAAACCAAAGTGCATTACATCACAAAGACACAAGATTAGATTACAAAGAACTATGAACAAAAAGGCCAAAAAAAAAAAAAAAACGTGTGTGGGCTTTTCTGACCCAGGCTGAGCCAAAGGCCCAGGATGACACTTGCTATCAAGGTGGCACAATAGAGACAACAAGGACAACAATAGAGCCAAAGGGGTGGACAGACAAGGCAAGGACAGGAAGTCAAAGCCATGGGACAGAAAGTCCATGTCGCAACCAGGGTGATGACTGGTCCCCTTGTCCCTTTTGGGTCTGCCTTGTGAAGCTTGAAGATGACTGGCCACATTAGAATCAATAGGTCAATAGTTTAAGTTGGAGTCCAAGGCTTCAATCAAAGCCAGGGGATTAACACATCGAGGCAGAATTTGCATAGACAAAGCCCAAAGTAGATCTGAGCTGCAGTTTGTAGCCAATAAAGGATTAAACAAATGGCTGAAAGGAGCCAGTTCAGACAATATGGTCTTTAGTAGGATCTAGTTGCAGCAGTAAAACTTGAATAAATCAAAAATAACAAATACTCAGGGACAGAACAAAATTAAATAGATGTAAAAACAGAAAAGGAAATATGGAGTACATATATACAGACACCAAGTCAACAAGAACAGGTGGATACAATAGGTTGCATGTTAACAAACATACAGGAAACTTATCAAGAGAACAGAAACTAAGACAGAAAAGTTACAGGAACTGGAACCAAAATAAAATAAAAACCTGACAATTGCTTAATTTTACATAAGTCATTTGAAAATTTGAATTATGTAAATTACAAATAATACAAAGGGGCCTATGGGCACAAGAATAAGGTAAATAAATTAAGAGGTTAGGTGGAAAAAAAAGTTGAAATGGGCATAATTAAACAAATAATTATTATTGACAATCATAGCTTAAAAAAAAGGGGTCCATACAAAAGGGCAGAAATACAAAAAGATGCAAAGGAGCAAAGTCCAATAAACTGGCATAAAGACCACTTTGAAAACTTATTTTGAAGAAGAACTATACAACTAAGTTGACTAACTAGGATAGATGCATATATACAGTGAATGTAAAGAGAAACAAATGTATGGAACTATTACAAGGTTGAATAAATGCAAACAATGCAGATGAACAAAAGACTGTTGACAAGCAAACAAACATGACAAGAGCATGCATCTATATTAACAAGAACTTCACAAAAGAAAGGTTTTTTAATTAAATAA
>JAOTNS010001380.1:0-65255 GCA_028476615.1 Culter alburnus
GTGGCAGGTCCCTACCCTCTCAAGAAGCCAATGCAACCAGGAGGAAGGTCTTGAGAGACGTACTTTTAACTGACTGATTGCAAGGTTTGAAGGCTGACCCCGATAGATGTAGAACCGGGTCAGATCCCAAGAGGGGAGAGAGGTCGAGGAGGATTTAGTCTCCGCGCCCAGGGCCCCTCAGGAACCTGACATCAGTATGTTTCACCCCAGGGACTTACCCTCAACTGCGTGGATTTGCAGCGATACGCAACTACACTTCAGGGTGAGGGAGACAGCCTTCGCTCCAACCCTTCTTGCAGAAGGAAAGACGGATCTGATCTGACCGAGCATGATCGGGGAGTCCTCTCGGGGAGAGGAGGCACCATTCAACTAATAGGTTCAACTTCAGCGTAGAGGCTCCTCGTGGAAGGAACTCTAGCGGAAGTGATGGTGTCTACGACCGCTTGTGGGAGATCACTCAGAACCTCGCATCCCCGTCCAGGGAACACACGTGGAGGTTCCACAGGTCGACGCGGTTGCCATAGGGTGCCCCGTCTCTGAGTCAGGAGGTCCTTCCTCAGAGGAATCGGCCAAGGAGGGGCTGTCGCGAGGAGCATGAGGTCCGAAAACCAGGTCCGAGTGGGCCAGTACGGCGCCACTACAAGACCTGCTCCTCGTCCTCCCTGACCTTGCACAGGAGCTGTGCGAGAAGGCTCACTGGGGGAAAACGCATATTTGCGCAGACCCTGGGGCCAGCTGTGTGCCAGGGCATCCGTGCCGAGCGTGCCGCCGGACAGGATAGAACCACTGGCAGTGGGCAGATTCTGGGGAGGCAACAGGGCTACCTGGGCCTCGCCAAGTGCTGCCAATCAGCTGGACCACCTGGGGATGGAGCCGCCAATCGCCCGCAAGTGGAGGCTGCCGTGAGGGCTCGTCGGCTGCACGGTTGAGCACACCTGGGACATGAGTGGCACGAAGGGACCTCAGATGCTTCTGACTCCATAGCAAGAGATGGGGGGCGAGTTGCAACACGCGACGGGAGCGTAGACCACCTTGATGGTTGATGTACGCAACGGCCGCAGTGCTGTTCCGAGCGGACCATATGTTGCTTGTCTGACAGCGCTCCTTGAAGCGGCCCAGTGCAAGACGTACTGCTAGCAACTCCAGGCAATTGATGCCAATGCAGTTGAGGCCCCGTCCAAAGACGTGGCCCCCCATCCGGTGGCAGAGGCACCTGTGGAGACCACTGTGTGCCTGGACACCTGTTCCAGGGGCACTCCTGCCCGCAGGAACGAGGGGTCCGACCACCGGATGAGGGTGCGACGGCAGCTCGGTGTCACGGGAACACGGAGCGTACCCCGCTGCTACGCCCATCTCGTGGACCCCGGCCGCGGAGCCAGTGCTGAAGCGGCCTCATTGGAACAATCCGAGCGGCGTGACCGCGGCTGCAGATGCCATATGCCCCAGGAGCCTCTGAAAGAGTTTCAGTGGGGCCACTGTCCTGCGCTTGAGCGTACTCAGGGAGGTCAACACCGACTGGACGCGCTCCTCGGTGAGGCGCGCAGTCCGGGCGACCGAGTCTAGCTCGAGGCCGAGATAAGAGATCCTCTGCCCGGGAGCGAGTTTGCTCTTGTCCCAGTTGACAATAATTAAATTATTAATGAAATATTTAAAGCTTGATGTCACATTTAAATTGTGTGTTTTTAATTTCCTGTTTAATTGTATTACTTTACATTGTTGTAGCTGAGAAACAACTGTTCTGACTCAAATTTGAGGAAATATTATCAGCTACAGTAACATTACAATTAAAAGTAATGCAATATTTTAAATAAATGAAAAATACTCACGTCAGTGTGTTGAGTTGACAGTGTTTATCCTGCAGTAGAGCAGCGATCTGATTCACTCGTGTGTCTCCTAGTTCATGATCACTCAGATTCAGCTCTCTCTGGAGTAACGGGTTTTTACCCACAACTCTCTTCACATACTGACAGGCTTCTCTCCTCAGCACTCAAAACCGCAGAAGAGTCATTTCAGTTCTCAAATACATGCTTTGCATACAAACCTGCTTGATAATATAAAACACTTCATTCTTTGTATAAAAGACAAGCTCAGGTAGTTATTTAAAGGAAACACTTTTCTTCTTTGAACTTTAAATACACAAATAATAGTGAATAACACTTGAAAACAAAGTCTCAAGTCAAGATATTTCAACAAAGAACACAGCGACACTCATCCTAAATCACACTCATAAGAAACAGAAACTCCACAGAGCCGAAAAAAAAAAAAAAAGGCAAAAGCTCCCTATATCATGATTTTCAGTATGAATACAGGTGTGAATTAAGCCTCAAGATCTTTCGTGCTTTTAAGATCAGGATGAGTGAGAAACATCAGCAGAAACTGGCTTGTGAAACCTGCATGTTTGTGAACATCTGGAGACTCATAGACCTGCTGTAGAGATCCAGAGAATCTGGACTCGATGGAAAACAATTGTGTTCAGAAACATTTGACTGAAAGATTATCTAGAATTTTAAATCAAAGTGTGCACAAAAAACAAAATTGTTGCATGTTAATTCAAGGTAATACCATACCCAGAATAGCACATATACTGACCCCATAATTCTTTTGACCTGTAGCTTGGTACCACAACTAAACTGTGTTGACGGTTACATCATATGTCAAAACCCTGCAGAATCTGATCTGATCTTGATCATTTTGATGCAACAAATGTCCAGCTTATTTTATAACTAACATAATATTTGTTATGACTATTTACCTGCATATTACTAATCTTTTAATTATTTTCATCCCGTCCTCACCTCATGTCTTCAGCTGACAGTTTGATCCTGTAGTAAATCACTGAGCTCCTTCACTCCTATTGTCCAGTCCTTTTCCTGTGAGATCCAGCTCTATCAGTGTGAAGGGTTTGATCTCAGAGCTGAAGCCAGAGCTTTAACCTTCTTCTGTTACAACTGCAGTTAGAGAGTCTAGAACAGGAATGAAAACATTCAGATGATTAATCAGTAAACCTGACAACAGAAATCCTTAAAGTGAATTTTATTTTGTTCTTTGTATGAATGTATTGAAAGTTAGTTGCAAAAACTGACAACTGAATATGGAGGCAAACAAAAGACACAGAGAACTTTACAGTTTTTCTTAGTTTCTTTGGCACATTTCTCAGATCAGAACTGAAATTTTCAAAACTATGTGTTCAAACTCCACATCATCTATAGTCATTTGTACACATCATAAAAGCAGTTTCTCATTCTTTTGAACAAATAGCAAATGCTTTGGTACTCATGCAACTGTATTATACAATTCTCTGCTATTTCCTACTTATCAATTGCTAAGTCTGTTCTCAAAATTTATTATATGGTTCTCTTTTAAATAGTCTTACCCCTCAAAACATCTAGTCATTAGTTCATCACACAAGTCATTAAATGCAAAATGGCTGACCTAGTTATCACAATGTGTCAAGTATATTATTTACTGACGAAATGCGCGTGACAATCGCATGCGCTATATCGCCCAGCCCTAATACTAACTATTCATGTTAGATTAAAGTAATACTGTTTGTATGTGTTTTATAACAGGACCTCAACAGGGTTCGGGGATTGTTTTTTGCACAATTTTAAACGTCTCTAAATTTCCGCAGTCCAACTCATCATTTCCACACACACATCTGAACTATATCACGTGGTGAAGGTAGAGTCAGATATGTACACTTGGTGCTTAAATATGTTAAAAATCAATAATAGTTTACAAATATTAAAGTGTAAAAAGTTGTATAGGCCAAGTATACACAGCTTGTGAAAATGAAAAATATTTGTTAAATAAAAAAACGGCCATTTATCTCATCTTCTTATATTTATGTTGTTTTATTTTTTGTAAATGCTTTGTTTGTAAAGTCATACTTTTGTTATAACATAACAGGCATAATCTTTTGAACTCTTTTACATGGTTACTATCACATTATATATGCGCGAGCTCAATTTAGAAAACAATGCGTTCGAATTTTAAAGACGTGGCACGGTGCTGAGCTTCGCGTCCAGTGTGCAACCCCCTTCATACTCATTGACACGACACAATGACACAACCTTAAGGTTAGTTGTTGAAGTCTTTATGTGTTCAGTGTTGTTTCATATTTTGTAACTGGGCAATGCTTTTGTTGAACATATGAAAAAAACAAAGTTCTTTAAACCGGATAAAAAGTGAAAGTGATTAAGGTGGACTGGACAGAGAAAAGTGGAAGTGCTTGTGTAACACGAGAGGGAAAAACATATTGTTCTGCCAAAAGTGAACCCCTTCTTGAAGCACTTCACTCAAACGAGGCTTTTGACATCATTTCACTAAAACAATACAAGCCTCGATACGGAGCTCCGGCGGGAAGAACCTGATGTTTCTCGACACAAGCTTCGAAGCCTCAGTATCGGAGTAACAAACTGAATAAAGCTGCACTTGTGTTCAAGTTGTGTCCGAAGACCCAACCGGCTGAGGTGAGCTAGAACCATGTCCCTGTGTTCGCACAACTGCTCTCACGAGCTGGCCAGGATCAACCAGTCGTCGAGATAGTTGAGAATACGAACGCCTTGTTCCTGAGGAGAACAATGGCCGCCTCCGCAACCTTCATGAAGACGCGGGGTGACAGGGCCAGCCCGAAGGGTAGGACTTTGTACTGATATGCTCGACCCCGAACGCAAACCGTAGGAAGGGTCTGTGGCGAGGCAGTAATCGAGACATGAAAGTACGCGTCCTTCAGGTCGATCGCTGCAAACCAATCCGGGGACGGACGCATTCAAAAACGCGCTTCTGCGTGAGCATCTTGAACGGCAACTTGTGAAGGTACCGGTTCAAGACGCACAGATCCAGGATTGGCCATAGCCCACCGCCCTTTTTGGTACAATGAAGTAGGGGGCTGTAAAACCCCGACTTCATATCGGCTGGAGGGACCGGCTCGATTGCATCCTTCGCCAGGAGGACAGCAATCTCCGCCCGGAGAACAGTGCTTGTCCAGTGACACCTGAGTGTAGTGGACACCCCTGAAAACCGGGGGACGCCGGGCAACTGAATCGCATAGCCGATTCTGATGGTACGAATGAGCCAGCTGGACGTGCTGGGAGCGCTATCCACGCTTCCAGACACCGAGCCAACGGGACCAAAGGCACCACAGACGCACCGGGGGTGGGGCAGCGAGGCAGAGTACGGGGACCCAACTCGGACGGCATGGGAGCGGCCCGGAGTGTGGTCAGACTCTGCGAGGCAGCAGTGCGTATGGGAGACGGCGCACGGGGCGCGGCCTGCACCATCACACTGCCACTTGCTGGCGATGTGAGGGGGGGCTGCGCGTGACAAGGCAGGGCCTCGCACGCTGACAGCCGCAAGCAGAGTACGGGGACCCGACTCGGACGGCATGGGAGTGGCCCGGAGTGTGGTCAGACTCTGCGAGGTAGCAGTGTGAATGGGAGACAGCACATGGGGTGCGGCCTGAACCACCACACTGGAACCTGCTGGTGAAGTGAGAGAGGGCTGAGAGTGGCAAGGCGGGGCCTTGCACACTACCAGCCACACCCTCTTGGGACCTGGAGGATCAGATAACAGTTCTATTCGTGGGTACCGCTGGACTCCGGAGAGCCAGCGGCGGAACAGACCAGAATTCTCCACCTGGCCCTCCTCCGGGGAAAGAACTGTTTACTTCAGCTTCAGGTCGCCATATCCCCAGGACCGCCTCCTGCTAACCAACTGGGTTGGCTGCGGGGAGAGCCGGCTGGGTTTTAGGCCAGCTTGTGAGATGAGCACATTGAGAAAGTGCACTTTGACGACGGCACATCCCAGCAAGACTAGCCAGGGGTGTTTCCAGACCACCACGGTGGACATTGTCTGGCCAGGGGCCTGCGCTATGACCTGCATCATACGTAGCTCAACCCTGACTCAGAACTACCCACATGCAATGAGTGCTTTGGCCTACCACGGACTTGCCGGGGGCCCAAGACCCATGCAGGGCAGAGGTGGTGTGCCCGTAGCACTGCCACCCCACCCTAAAGGGTAGTGAGAGAGAAAAACTTGTAATGCAGATTATGGCCCCTTTGGCGTTCCATATTTAACACCAAGAGGCTACAAAACTGCCAGTTTTTTCCATGCACGTCCGGGCACAGGGGGCGGGGCAAGGCGTACGCGTCACACAACGCCCCCAGGGGGCCCGGGAAAGCATGGTTGTCAAGTCTGAATCTGATTCAGCATGAGCACATCACTACTGTGGGATCTCAGCATCATCTTCATTTCAGAGCCCAACAATACTCTCTCCAATGTAGCAGTCGACATCTGATCCTCTGCTGGAGCCCAGACTAAGACGCTAGGTCCCTCATGAGAAGGACCAGCATCCAAGCAGAAGCTACCAGCCATGTTGGACAGTGAACGTGGCCGCCAACTGGACGACACACGGCGCACTGGGCGCCGACGTGCCATGTTTTACTAAACATGAACCACCCACGGACATAGTCACAACATGTTTGCGAGAGGGTGGGGGCCCACGGAGAATGGCTCGGCGGGTAAGCCCCACTGTGATCCTCTGGTCACCCAGGCTTATTACCAAGTAGTATTTTTCTGATTCAGAAAAATAAACTAGATCGGGAATAAGTGAGGGGACTCCACCTCATTAAAGGCGCTCGAGTCTCGACCATGCTCTAGAGCACCAGACAACGGGGAAGAGTCAGCTCTCCTGCTGAAGCACACAGGGAGTGAAGCGATGTGTTCGGTACACCCCTCCCCGAACACACCGGGAGGAACCGGCCCAAATCGCAACAGACAACTGCGTTTTATATGGGAATTCAGTTGCTGTTAAAACAGCAGTTGAGAGCTTAAGCTCAGGCTCCCCGGGAAGCTCGCGACCTCGCTGTTGTGCCTTAACGCCAACACAAACAGACGCTGAATCTCCAAGGCTGTTTAGTTTCACTCTTGTGAAGTCTGAAGCTGGACACCAACTGTTGGCTCCGAAGCGAAAGACAGAGTGCGATTGCATCTGCTTCCTATTTATGTACACCTGTCGGAGGCGGTGCGCATTATGCAAATATCGCACGCCAATTCCATTGGCTTGTTTTAGTTCACTCGAAGCTGATAGGGCTCTCTAGCGATATCCCAATTCGTCGGTCACTACTGACGTACGTCGAACGTGACCGACTGAAAGGGAAACTTTGTTACAAACCAGCAATCAGTAAACATGATCACATTCAGCAGTCATGTTCACAAAGAACAATCAATATATACACACTTTAAATTTACAAAGAATTAACCTGTGAAAGTTAAAGACTTCTCTGTGTTTATAGTGCAGCTGATTCAATCTATCACTTATTTGAAGAGTTTTCTAAGCACTGGAAGTAAATCATTGTTCTCCCTCTACAGTAACTGAAATAATTATTGACCCATAATAAAACTGTCTTAGTCAAATATATAAGCTTGATGTCACGTTTTGATTGTGTTTTCAATTTCCTGTTTAATTGTATTTCTTTACATTGTTGTGGCTGAGAAAAAACTGCTCTGACTCAAATATGTGAGGAAATATTATCAGCTACAGTAACATTATAATTAAAAGTAATGCAATATTTTAAATAAATGAACAATACTCACATCAGTGTGTTGAGTCGACAGTGTTTATCCTGCAGTAGAGCAGCGATGTGATTCACTCGTGTGTCTCCTAGTTCATGATCGCTTAGATTCAGCTCTCTCTGGAGTAACGGGTTTCTTCCCACAACTCTCTTCACATACTGACAGGCTTCATCTGCAGCAGCACTCAAAAACCTGCAGAAGAGTCATTTCAGTTCTCAAATAAATGTCTGTTGCATTACAAACATGATTGATTAGATAAAAAACTTAATTATTGTTCTAAAGACAAACTCTAGTTAGTTATTTAGATGAAACACTTTTCTTTAAACATTTAAATACACAAATAAATATATAAATACTTGAAAACAAAGTCTAATAGAGTTATTTAAAAGAAAGAAGAGTGACACTCAGTCCTAAAGCAAACTCATAAGAACAGAAACGTCCCACAGAGCAGAAGGGCAAAGCTCACTAGATCATGATTTTCAGTATGAATACAGAGTGTGAAATTAAGGCCTCAAGATCTTTCTGGCTTTTAAGCAGGAGGTGTGAGAAACATCAGCAGAGAAAACTGGCTTGAGAAACTGCATGATTGTGAACATCTGGAGACTCATAGACCTGCTGTAGAGATACAGTGAATCTGGACTTGATGGAAAACAATCGTGTTCAGAAACAATTTGACTGAAAGATTATCTAGAATTTTTAATCAGAAGTGTGCACAAAAACAAAATTGTGCATTTTAATTGTCAAGGTATACCATACTCCAGAATAGCACATATACTGACCCATAATGTCTATTTGACCCCTAGCTTGTACCACAACTAAACTGTGTTGACGGTTATCATCATCATGTCAAAACCTGCAGAATCTGATCTGATCTTGATCATTTTGATGCAACAAATTGTCCAACTTATTGTATAACTAAAATAATATATTTGTTATGAATATTTAGCCTGCATATAACTAATCTTGTTAATGATTTCATCCCGTCTCACCTCAGTGTCTTCAGTTGACAGTTTGGATCCTGTAGTAAATCACTGAGCTCCTTCACTCCTGATTGTCCAGGATCATTTCCTGTGAGATCCAGCTCTATCAGGTGTGAAGGGTTTGATCTCAGAGCTGAAGCCAGAGCTTTATAACCTTCTTCTGTTACACTGCAGTTAGAGAGTCTAGAACAGGAATGAATGTTCAACATTCAGATGATTAATCAGTTAAACCTGAACAATAGAAATCCTCAAAGTGAATTTTATTTTGTTCTTTGTATGAATGTATTGAAAGTTAGTTGTAAAAACTGACAACTGAATATGGAGGCAAACAAAATACACAGGGAACTGTAATATGTTAGACATCAACATCACTTTCAAGATTTCAATTATCTAAAACTGTACAGCTGTGAAAGTCTTTGATCTGAATGATCCACAACCAGCAACCTGAAAATGGTCAAAAAATGAGAAAATTAAAGTTTGGGAATGACCTAATTAAAGTCCAGACGTCATCACTTCAGACTTCATTTGAAGTACAGCGTCAGAAACGAGCGATGGAAACACCACATTTTGAAAAAAAAAAAAAAGAGTCACAAAAAAGTTTTTACATTCGCTTGAGGTGGTTTTTGACTGTGCAAAAAAGAGTTAATGGGAATAATGGAGATGAAACATTTGACGAATAAATTATGACAGCGAACATTAAACCCACGTGACGAATCAGCTGTTTCCACTGATGGTGTTCTAACAGACTTTATGTTTGATTCTGTTATGATGATTTAAAGGGTTAGTTCACCTAAAAATTTAATTTCTGTCATTTATTACTCACCCTCATGTCGTACTACAACCGTAAGACCTTTGTTTCATCTTCAGAACACAAATTAAGATATTTTTGATAAAATATGATGACTCAGTGTGGCCTGCATTGACAGCAAGATAATTTACACTTTCAAACGCCCAGAAAGGTAAAGACATATTTAAAAAAGTTCATGTGACTACAGTGGTTCAACCTTAATGTTATGAAGCAACGAGAATACTTTTGTGCGCCAAAAAAAAACAAAATAAGCTCTCTCTGGAGTAACGGGTTTTTACCCACAACTCTCTTCATACTGACAGGCTTCATCTGCAGCAGCACTCAAAAACCTGCAGAAGAGTCAATTCAGTTCTCAACTAAATGTCTGTTGCACTACAAACATGACTGATAAGATAAAAAAAAAAAAACTTTATTGTTCTAAAGACAAGCTTAAGTTAGTTATTTAGATGTAACACTTTTCTTTGAACATTTAATATACAAATAATATATAATACTTGAAAACAAAGTCTCATAGTCAGAAATATTTAAAAAAGAAACTCGAGCGACACTCAGTCCTAAAGCAAACTCATAAGAACAGAAACGTCCCAGCAGAAGGGCAAAAGCTCACTAGATCATGATTTTCAGTTTGTATATAGAGTGTGAAATTAAGGCCTCAAGATCTTTCTGGCTTTTAAGCTGGAGTCTCATAAGCCTCATTCAGACTGTCAGTCCAAATCCGATTTTTGCGCATATCCGATTGAAATCTGATCAGATTTAGCAAGTCTGAATAAGGATGCGCGGTATATCTGTACTGGGAAAATACCTGTATATATATTTTTTCAAACTGTATGTACGATATCATGATTTTGCTCATTTCGGTATATGCTGCTGTTCCACTGTTTACCACTAGGTGGCAGTGTGCTACACAAACTGACGCAAAACCATCAAATGTGACAACATAGAGGAACAAACTGGATAAAGCAGTAGAATATCACTCAACACGCCCAAAACTAATTAATAACAAAGAACTTAGAACCCAAGAGGCGAAACTCTGATCCTTTTTGGGCAACAGCCACTAGATGGCGCTCCGGTAGCGCGGCCGCCATTATGGGGTGAAAATACTAACTGGACCATTGAGTCCTTCACATCTTACGCACCCAAAATCGGCGAATTTCACTGCCAAATCAGAAGCGCAATAGAACAGTTTTTAAATTAAGTCACCAGTAAATTGTATGGCTCCTACAGTAAATGTTATATTGTCTTATATGTTTTATTACCAGTTGTGGAATCCAACCATTTACCATCTGAGGTAACGTAGTTAGCCTACTTTGAGTATTTCCATTTTATGCAACTTTAAACATTTATTAATAGTAAATTAATAATTAAGACATTTAAGATCATCATGTTTGCAGCGAACAATATATTTCAGACCTAGTGGAGTAATAGTAATAATCACTCCACTAGGTCTGAATTGAAATATACACTGCTCAAAAAAATTAAAGGAACACTTTGAAAACACATCAGATCTCAATGGGGAAAAATATCATGGTGTATATCTATACTGATATGGACTGGGTAATATGTTAGGAACGAAAGGATGCCACATTGTTTGATGGAAATGAAAATTATCAACCTACAGAGGACTGAATTCAAAGACACCCCAAAAATCTAAGGGAAAACATGATGCAGCAGACTAGTCCATTTTGCTGAAATTTCATTGCAGCGACTCAAAATGGTACTCAGTAGTTTGTATGGCCCCCACGTGCTTGTATGCATGCCTGACAATGTCGGGCATTCTCCTAATGAGACGCCGGATGGTGTCCTGGGGTATTTCCTCCTAGATCTGGACCAGGGCATCACTGAGCTCCTGGACAGTGAGGTGAAACCTGGCTCTCATCTGGAAAGCACAGGGCCCCAGTGGTGGACCTGCCAATTCTGGTGTTCAATGGCAAATGCCAATCGAGCTCCACGGTGCCGGGCAGTGAGCACAGGGCCCACAAGAGGATGTCGGGCCCTCAGGCCACCCTCATGAAGTCTGTTTTTGATTGTTTGGTCAGAGACATTCACATCAGTGGCCGGCTGGAGGTCATTTTGTAGGGCTCTGGCAGTGCTCATCCTGTTCCTTCTTGCACAAAGGAGCAGATACAGGTCCTGCTGATGGGTTAAGGACCTTCTACGGCCCTGTCCAGCTCTCCTAGAGTAACTGCCTATCTCCTGGAATCTCCTCCATGCTCTTGAGACTGTGCTGGGAGACACAGCAAACCCTCTGGCAATGGCACGTATTGATGTGACATCGTGGAGGAGTTGGACTGCCTGTGCAACCTCTGTAGGGTCCAGGTATCGCCTCATGCTACCAGTAGTGACACTGACCCTAGCCAAATGCAAAACTAGTGTAATACAGTCAGAAAAGATGAGTAAGGAAAAAAAAATGTCAGTGGCCTCCACCTGTAAAATCATTTCTGTTTTGGGGGTCGTCTCATTGTTGCCCATCTAGTGCACTTGTTGTTAATTTCATTAACACTAAAGCAGCTGAAACTGATTAACAACCCCCTCTGCTACTTACTGACCAGATCAATATCCCAGGAGTTTAACTTACTTGATGCTATTCTCTGATTAAAAACTGTTCCTTTATTTTTTTGAGCAGTGTATACAGTATATTGTACATTTTATTGGATCACGCTACAAACATAATGATCTTACAATACAAGATGCATTGCTGTGTCCGTTATCGTATAATTCACACTTTTGGACACTTTTGCTTTAACGGACATTAGACAACACTGCAAAAATCAAGCTGTAATTTTCTGTTATATATTTATTGTCCAACATTTCCTATTGTTCTGATGCATGTCCTTAATTTAATTTCATATGTTGGTATTAATTCAGTGTTTATAATGCTAATACTTGAACTTCAAAGAATTCTAACCCAAACTGACTGGGGTTTCTAGAAAGCAAAGGTTGTGAAAAAAGTGGAAGACTTAAACACAAAGTGTGTAAAATAAATTGTTAAAAGGATTTGATGATCACTAGTGATAGTATTTTATTCTGTGTTGTCATCATTCAGGTTGGATTTTAGCTTTAATGTACGTTGTTTTTTTTTGTTTGTTTGTTTTTTAACAAAGCAGCTGATATTGCCATAGAAACTAGTGGACCGACCGACTCGACCGACTTTCACCCCAAAATGGTGGAAACGCAGGGCTGTTGCTGGGCGCCGGTGTTGCAATGGAACGTTCTATTGAGTTTCGCTTCTTGTTAGTGTATATTCTTTGTTAATAATGACAGCAGTAGACGTATAATAATTTGGAATTGCTTTGCTTATAAAAATGATGAAGAACCATCAAACCTTGCCAAGCATCTGTCACTTGCTCATCCTGACTTACAACACAAGATCGACAGGTCAGTGCGTCATTCAAACGATCTAATTTAGACATTTAGGCCTATGTCAACGCACGTACATAAGATCATATCGTTTAGATAACATGAAAGCTCCAGCGTGCGTTTGAACCAATGATGTTTATCACATAATATTTGCACTTAAGTTTAGGTAGTTCTTACAGAAGTATTCAGGTACAGAAATGCTAGTTACAGAAATTTAATAAAGTAATCAAATGTGAAATAACACTGTTATTTCATGATTTCCGTCAGTTGTCCGAAACGTGCACGAGAGTGTTGTATCGCAGGCCGCACATGTGACCCGTCAAGGAAACCAGTGACACAAGTCGGCAGCACAACTCTCGAGCAAAATGAGAAAGAAGTGTTTTTTTTTTCTAAATTGGTGATTTTAGTTTTTTTGCAGAATCTGTTTAGTTGAGATCATGAAGAAGCCTTTCCGTGTTTGAGATAGTAGTATTGGTATATTTAAAAGCGTACATTTTGAGGTTGAAATCGGCTTGTTTTTCTGAGATTCTAGCACACAGTAGGGGTGTGTCGTTGTCTAGCCGGCTTTTGTTTCTTTTGTTATTGCCCCGCCCTCCAAGGGAAGCGTGGCTACTTATTTATGCAGCGCTCTGGCCGGCTTTAGCTGATATCAAAATTCAATGAAGAACCGTGGCCGTTACACCGAAAATATTTTGAAGTACTTCTTCGACAAGCCGGATGCTTATGAACAAGCGCTTACTGATTCTGAAGACGATGAAAGCGGCATAATAAGACATTATCTCCCTGGAGTCGGGTAACACGCCGGCACGTTGTGCAGGATTTTTTTCACATTGCAGCAAAACAGACTTAAAATACTCCGTCATTTTTTGTCATAGAGACATAAGTAATATATCAATTGAAACTATAGAATGTCTTCTTTTATTTGTGTACACTCAAAGTAAAAACAAAATGTTGTGCTTTTTGAAAAATAAAGAAAACTAATATGAAGCGTGATCTCTCGTCTCCCTCTGAACGAACTACAATCTGATAGTTCTCAGAAAATGAACTGTAACTTAGTGAATACTAATCACAAAAAATTATACTTATGTCTGAAAAAACATAGAAATGTCAGGTTTTAAATCGTGTAAGTCAAATCGAAAAGAAATATTCTCTGTTTATGTAATCTGTATGAAAAGAAAGCCATGTCAGAAGTCCGTGATTCAGCTCATTATCCGCTAATGCGGCCACACCCACGGAGCCAGCGCTATTCAGACACAAATTCAGTCAATACATGCAGACATCGTCTCAATCGTGTATTTATTGTCTTGAAAAGTGTTTTGAATAGCCATAGTTAGCGATCTCTGGCCTCTGTTAGTTCGGTTAGTTCCTGGATTGCCTATTCTTCTTTAGCAGGCATTTGTGGACTAAAGGTGCACAGAGCGCCCTCCGGCTGCAAGTATGAATTGAAAACACCAGCGCTCATAGTGTTGACAATAAATATTGAAGAAATATTACACCTCTGTATAGAAAATTGACAAACATATGAGAATCCATCAATATTTCTCCAAATGTGCATGCTTTTAAGCTAAAAGCCTATATGAAATGCCATAGAGGTAACATTGTTCAGACACTTTGCATCACAAAAATACATTAGGCTATATTTTAAAGTATATAATGCCGTTATTTTAAATTGTAATAATATTTCACAGTATTGCGTTTTTTTCTGTATGTTTGATATACACCATCACAGAGGGTTTTTCACAGCCTACCTGACTGAAAGGCCTCATTATTATGCAAGTCATTTCAGGTCATTATTATGTGATTCTTTTGTCTTCTCAGGTGAGAAAATTTCATTTCATGATTATAGTGACCAAAATGATCACGGTTATCAAAGAATCCTGTTCAAAAAGTCCTAATGCTACACAATGAAATAAATTCACCAAGTTTTATGTAGAAAACCAGCAAATAACAAATAAATTAGCATCAATATGTACTTTTCTTTACATAAACATTAAAAAACATTAAAAATGATGGCCAGATTTAAAGGAGTGTCTTGCAACATGTTATCTCTCTATCTCTTTACAATGCACATTATCCTTTATTATTAATAGTATGCGGTCCATGCAGCTTTACAGGAGGTATGGCTTATCTAAATGAGATGTAAATGAGCCCTATTGTCACTCCCAGCAGGTGAGAACAGGTGAGAACTGCAGAAACTTTAACCCTCAGGGGTCTGAGGATTTTTGGGGCCTTGGAGAAGTTTTGACATGCCCTGACATTTGTGCTTTTTTCAGTTGTTCATAAACAGATTAATGGAAAAAGTGTCATTACACTGTATTCAGCACAAACTAGGCTACAATAATATGTGAGGAACATGTATGTACATGTTTGTGTTTTTGAAGGAATAACATTTATGCGTGGTTATTGAAAAAACAAAAACCTTAAGTCACTGAAATAAGGCCAAAAATATATATTAAATCTTTGTTCACAAGACTTCTGGGTATTTGAGGTTGTAGACTAGAGTTTTTGCTTCAAAATGAGGTAAAAATTATGCTGCCTGCTTGTTCATATAAAACAATAGAGAGATTTAAATTTTCTAAAACATCTTTGGTCAAGAAACACAGTATGCGTGGAGGCGGGAATCCTCATGTATAATGGGTGATTCTCACCTTAGAAGACAAAAGAATTCCATAAAGAGCTCTAATGAGCTGCATAAATAATGAGCTCTTTCAGTCAGGTAGGCTGTGAAAAAACCCTCTGCTGATCATGTCTCAAATCTCATCATGGTGTAAATCAAACATACAGAAAAAATAGCAATACTGTGAAATATTACTACAATTTAAAATAATGGTATTACATTATATTCTTTAAATATAATGTATTTCTGTGATGCAAAGTGTCTGAACAATTATGTTACCTCTATGGCATTTCATATAGGCTTTTAGCTTAAAAGCATGCACGTTTGGAGAAATACTGATGGATTCTCATATGTTTGTCAATTTTCTATACAGAGGAGTACATTTATTCAGGATTTATAGTCATTACTATGAGTGCTGGATACTGTGTTTTGAATTCATACTTTGCAGCCGGAGGGCGCTCTGTGCACTTTTAGTCCACAAATGCCTGAGCACTAAAGAAGAATAGGCAATCCAGGAAATAACTGAACTAACAGAGGCCAGAGATCGCTAACTATGGCTATTCAAAACACTTTTCAAGACAATAAATACACGATTGAGACGATGAATGCATGCATTGACTCAGAATTTGCGTCTGAATAGCGCGCGCTCCGTGGGCGTGGCCGCATTAGCGGATAATGAGCTGAATCACAGATTTCTGACATGGCTCTCTTTTCATACAGATTACATAAACACAGAAGGTTTGTTTTCGATTTGACTTGATTTAAAACCTGACATTTCATCGTTTTTTTAGACATAAGTATAATTTTTTTGTCATTAGTATTCACTAAGTTACAGTTAATTTTCTGAGAACTATCAGATTGGACTTCGTTCAGAGGGAGACGAGAGATCACGCATCTTGTTAGTTTTCTTTATTTTACAAAAAGCACAACATTTTGTTGTTACTCTGAGTGTACACAAATAAAAGAAGATATTCCACAGATTAAAATGGTGTATAACTCTTAATTGTATGTGCAACATTGACAGAGTATTTTGAGTCTCTTTCACACTGGTTAGAAAAAAAACGCGGTGATCACGCCGGCGTGACCGCCGACCCGAGAGTGTTAAAGAGGTTTTTCTCCCTGTAGAGCTTTTTTTGAGTGCCTACCTTCAAATGGCCACAACTTCTCCAAATATTATCAGATTTCTATGGGTTACACATCGTTGGAAAGCTTGGAGACTACACTTTCAGAATCTGTGAATAACTCAAAATGCCCCAGAACCGACTTGTGTCCCTACTTTCCGTGACTGGTCACATATTACTTAAAGTGCTCCATTTTTTAAGCTCTATTCTTAAAGAACATCTAAGTGTACTCAACTGTGCTATTTTGAAACACCATGAAATATGAACTAAAGTGCTTTTAAAATTGTTACCGGTGTGGTGTGGTAGAGATGAGTCGTTAAGGGATATCCACAAAGTAGAGTATTTATTCACAATAAGAGGAGAGGTTACACACATCAACACGCTAAACTAACAATAGGAAAGACAAGGAGTGAAGGGAGTGAGTCCATTATATAGGGAGTGCTGATGAGGACGTCCAGGTGCAGATGATGAGTGCTGATGGGGCAATGATGAGGGAAGTGAGTGCAGGTGAGGAAATAGGAGGATCATGGCAAATGGAGTCCGGGAGACAAGGGAACTGTAACAGTATCTCCCCCTCCCGGTAGGCGCAACCTCGGGAGGGGTGGGCGCCCTGGAACGGAGGTCTCCAGGGCGGGTCAGGGGCTGAGGGCGGCCGTGGCGCTCTGCGAAGACTGGAGTGGGGCCTGGAACCGGGGTCCAGGACATGCCCTCAAATACTATTAAGAGTCCCACTGGTACTGGAGCGGGCTCGGCGAAGGCAGGAGCGTTTGACCGACTGGACCTCCTTGTGGTCCTTCTCCTGGACGGTTTGGGAGTTTTCTTAGGTTGGAGCCCCGGTGAACACCCACTGGAGTGATAGGTGGAGGAAATTTGTGGCTGGCGAGCTGGCCAGGCCACCGTTGCCTCTGGGGGAGCTGGACGAGGACAATATGATCGCCTATGAACCTCTTCAATTTCAAACTCAGAACCATTGAGGGACAGAACTAGATTAATACCTATTAATATTAATATTAATAATCTCTAATTTGCTGTTTTTATCCAAAATTCTTGAAAAAGTTGTATTTATACAATTGAGGAACTACCTGCAAATCAACTCCATCTCTGATATTTTTCAATCCGACTTTAAAACCCTTCATAGCACTGAGTCGGCTCTTTTAAGTTTTCAATGATATTTTAATGGCCACAGATGCTGGTGATACCATGGCCTTAGTGCTTTTAGATTCTTTTATCTCGGCTTGAATACTCGATTGGTATCACTGGTACAGTGTTGAAATGGTTCCAATCTTTTTTGTCAAACAGAAGAGTCACAGTCAATTTAGGTGTCCACTCATCCTCAGTGGCTCACGTCACCTGTGGTGTACCCCAAGGATCGATCTTAGCACCATTATTATTTTCGCTGTATATGTTACCCCTGGGATCAATTATGCATAAATTTGGGGTGTCGTATCACTGCTACGCAGACGACACACAACTTTATATACCCATTAAACGTAAAGATAACTCTGCATACAAAAGATTAGAAGCTTGCCTGCATGAACTTAAATTATGGCTTACAAATAATTTTATGATACATAATGATGATAAAACCCAAATAATTCAATTTGGGCCAAAAGAGCACCCAGATGAAGACTCTATCAACCTTGGTACCCTCACTCCTTATCTTACTTCTAATGTTAAAGATCTAGGATTTCACCTAGATAATGGTCTTAAATTAGACAAACAAATCAATACCATAGTTAGTACCAGTTTTTTAATCATAATAAAACTGGTACTTTTTTATCATTTTCGCAAATTAGCTAAAGTCAAACCTTTCTTAAGCAGGAAAAGTTTGGAAACAGTTACTCACGCTTTCATCTCAACTCGATTACTGTAACTCGATGTATTCTGGGTTACCTCTCTCTTCCATCTCTCGCCTTCAAATGGTCCAAAATGCGGAAGCCCGTCTACTCACAGGTAGCCGCAAACATGACCATATTACACCAATCCTACGTTCTCCACACTGGCTGCCAGTATGATACCATATCGACTACAAGATTTTGCTATTCGTTTACAAAGCTCTCAATAATTTAGCTCCAAAATATCTATCTGATTTGATTATGTACAATCCTTCGAGATCACTTAGATCCCAAAATGGTCATCTTTTGTTGGTCAACGCAGGGGAGACTGAGCTTTCGCAGTAGCGGGCCCTAAGCTGTGGAATAACTTGCCACCACCAGTCAGAACTGCCTCTACGTTTGCTGAATTTAAATCCATGCTTAAAACTCATCTCTTTTCTTGTGCTTTTAATTGTTGATAATTTGTATGTGTTCTTTTATATTTATGTTCTTCTTTCTCCTTTTCGTTTAATCTCTATGTACAGCACTTTGGCCAGCTCAGGCTAATTTTAAATGTGCTTTATAAATAAAAACTGAATTGAATTGAATTAATAGATTCGACTAAAGAATAGAGGCACTCAGGTTCACAATAGCGGATCATATCCTCATCCAGCCCCCTCAGAAAGCAGGAATTTAAAATTGCATCTGGCCAACTCACCTGAGAAGACAACTCAGCAAATTTCTCCACATATCGCTCCAGTGGGTGGTCGTCCTGCCGAAGCATCCACAGACAATCCTCAACTGAGAGTCTGGGCTGGCATTTGCTTGAGGGAACTGGGACGAGGAATATACCCATACTGAACTGTGGATATCCAACGGTCTTTCCTTCTGTTACCGGTGTGGTAGAGATGAGTCGTTAACGGATATCCACAAAGTAGAGTATTTATTCACAATAAGAGGAGAGGTTAAACACAACAACATGCTAAACTAACAATAGGAAAGACAAGGAGTGAAGGGAGTGAGTCCATTATATAGGGAGTGCTGATGAGGACGTCCAGGTGCAGATGATGAGTGCTGATGGGGCGATGACGAGGGAAGTGAGTGCAGGTGAGGAAATAGGAGGATCATGGGAAATGGAGTCCGGGAGACAAGGGAACTGTAACAAATATACTATCTCTGTATTTTAAAAATGTATTTAGTTAACACTTGTAATAGACTATGGGTTCAAGTGTGCTATAAGTGGTAACCAATTACTGATTTGATGTGATAATCTGTGTTGATTCATTTACTAATAAACATTTGCGATAATTTCCCGCTTTGTAAATGCGCAACCTGCGAGAATGAGTAAAATTATGCGCAATACCCACACCAAAATTTAGACCCTGTATGGTATCAATTTAATATCGATATACCGGTATTAGACTGTGGTACCATACCGAAGCCAAAATTGTGGTGTCGACCCATCCCTAAGTCTGAATGGCCAGAAATCACATCACATGAAATGCTATTTTAACAAATCCATTTCAAATGACATTCATATGAGGTTTGAAATCCTTTTCAAATCACATTTCTGGAAATCTGTTTCAGTCTGATCGCTCTGATCGGATTTTGTGTGGTTTATGTGACTTTCTCACACCAAGCAAAATGTAAACGTTAGACATTGTTATAGGAAAGATACTGAAAGTCGCTGCAGAAACAAGGTTGTGTTGTTGCAAAGTGCCAGACGAGCAGAATAACAATATAATGGAGACGTGTTTTGAAACCAGAAGAGATAAAAATGCGGAATAAAGCCACACATACCCGCCTCCTATGTTTCTGTCACTGCCTCAGAAGACGCAGTAGTTCAACGTGTGGCGGCTACACAATGTCATGTTGTAAATAAGACAACATCTGCATTACAAACCCCTCCATCCTGCGGTTGTTGTTGTTGTTTTTGCCGTATGCCTACCAATGCAAAATCATTGCCATAGAAACCAATGTAGATATTCCAGAAAACGAAAGAGTGGCATGAATACACAAATCAGATCTGAACAGTTGCGATATACAATGTGGATGTCAATAATTTTAGATCAGATTCCAATAGGATACACAAATAATCGGATTTGGACTGACAGTCTGAACATAGCCATAGACCTGCTGTAGAGATACAGTGAATCTGGACTTGATGGAAAACAACTATTCAGAAAACAATTTGAATGAAAGATTTTCTTGTGCACAAAAACAAAATTGTGCATGGTAATTCTTAAGGTATACCATTCTCCAGAATAGCACATATACTGACCCATAATGTCTATTTGACCTGTAGCTTGAACCACAACTAAACTGTGTTGACGGTTATCATCATCATGTCAGAACCCACAGCATCTGATCTGATCTTGATCATTTTGAAGAAACAAATTGTCCAGCTTATTGTATAACTAAAATAATATATTTGTTATGAATATTTAGCCTGAATATAACTAATTCTGTTAATTATTTCATCCAGTCTCACCTCAGTGTCTTCAGTTGACAGTTTGGATCCTGTAGTAAATCACTGATCTCCTTCACTCCTGATTGTCCAGGATCATTTCCTGTGAGATCCAGCTCTATCAGGTGTGAAGGGTTTGATCTCAGAGCTGAAGCCAGAGCTTTATAACCTTCTTCTGTTACACTGCAGTTAGAGAGTCTAGAACAGGAATGAAAATATTCAGCTGATTAATCAGTTTAACCTGAACAACAGAACTCCTCAAAGTGAATTTTTGTTCTTTGTACAAATGTATTGAAAGTTAGTTGCAAAAACTGACAACTAAATATGGAGACAACAAGAGGATAAAGAACGAAAAATAATCTCTGTGTATCTTGATGAATTACAGCACAGCCACAGAGGTACACAAATGTAAGAATGTTTTCTTTCGTCTCTAATAGACCACCATCTTCTCTTTAATTAAAAAAAACATTCATTATACCTAACCAAGCTTCATATAAAAGTTTATTTTTACAGTAAATGCGAACATCGCTAAGACTAAAGAGTATGAGTGGAGGTAAACATGCACACACTCATACCGCCAAAGCTCAAAGACACCATCTTGTGCACTGAGCCCCTTGTGCTTTTTAAACATTGAACTTTTATTACCAAAATGAATAAGACGAATGATATGGTATACCCACATTGTAACAAATAAATAAAAGATCTTGGGTTTTTAAACGAATGCTCAGTTCGTAGTTAATTATTATTTTTTAATGAAAAACACAGCAACAATAAAACAAAGACAAACTCACTTATATTAAAGTGCCCCTATTATGACATTTGAAAGGTTCCTATTTTTGTTTTGGAAGTCCCCAACAGCAGGTTTAAAAGCATGCAACATCAAAAAAACACTTTATTTGTCTTATAATAATTTGTCTTATAACATTTATTTTTACCTTATTTGCTCAACAACTCCCAAATTATTCACTCAACGATTCATTTTGCCAAACCCCTTGTTTGCGTGACACTAATCTGCGGTGTTTGGTCAGATGACTTCTGCTAGTTAACATGGAGTACTCCACTCTGTTCTAAAAATAACGACTCAGAGAGGAATTAAGTTGTTTTGTGTTTATGTTAGCGAACCTAGCCCACAGCTCGGTGGTAAACACACAAAAATATCATGGTATATGCGTTAGTGCAATGCAGAAACGTATTGATAAAGTTCTGCAGTTGTACATCAACGTATTACTCTATTCTTTATCATAACTTCAAGTAATAACAACAAAAAAACATTTGACACATTTCTAGACAATTGCGAGCGAACACATATTGCTGTTAGCTGGTTAGCCGGAGACCTACAGTACAAGCTGCACGGAGCGAAAACACAACACACAACTAAAATACATATTGTACATGCTACAGAGAATAAGGTCACTCTGGCTTGGAATTTGGACGCAGAGACGTCACTGACATGTTCGGACTGAACCGTATAAGGGTTTCAGTCCAGTAACGTTACTCTACTTAGGCCATTGAACTGAAACTCAGAACTGTATGGATGTAAGACACTGGATTTTAGTCCTTGCTAATCGCATATTTGTCTAGAAGATTTTTCGGTCCCACTTTATATTAAGTGGCCTTAACTACTAAGTACTTACATCAAAAAATAAGTACAATGTACTTATTGGGTTCATATTGAATTGCAAAACACTTGCTGCTATTGAGGTGGAATACGGGTAAGGTTAGGGAAAGCTTTGGTGGTATGGGTAGGTTTAAGGGTAGGGGTAAGGGTTAAGGGATGGGTCAACAGTGTAATTATAAATGTAATTACAGAAATTCATTACAGATGTAATTACATGCAGGTGTTTTTAAGATATAAGTACAATGTAAAAACATGTATGTACACAATAAGTGCATTGTATCAAATGATTAATTTAAATGTAAGTACATAGTAGTTAAGGCCACTTAATATAAAGTGGGTCCGATTTTTCTTTATTTTTTTTTACTTAGAGGACATACAGACTTGTGCAGTTTCAGTTGGATTGCACATCAGAACAGTGAGTCTTTTGTTTGGGGGCAGTTTTATATCTTGGCCTAAAAAACGTACATTCTTTCCTACAAAACAGTCAGTCTGTCAACGTGGCGACAATTATTCATACAGGTTGTGATTCAGAGGAAAAGAGAGGGTCCAAATAAACTGGGTACGACCCATCCTTCAATAACAAGAAGCCTGCGAATCCCTCTTTGAACGCATTTAGATTGAAGAAGCAGTCATCAGTAAAATGACGATAACACACAGCACAAGGTTCAGGTTTCAAGTTTTCCCTGGCGTCTGCACGCGCAATAAGTGAGCGGGCAATATGCTCATGTTTCGTTGTGATGTCACAATGAAACAGATTATGATTCGTTTTCCAATGACTCGTTTTATTGATTCAGAGTCAACTCTTACTTTTGAGAGACAATAACTTAATATACAGTGCACTTTCGGATTTAAAACTTTGCAGGATGTTTTCATTCACTTGGAGCTGTTTCACACTACATGAAAGATTGTTTTCAAAAATCCATAATAGGGGGAACTTTAAACAAACAAATGCAGCATTTATTAACAAAAGATCTCTTGCGCTTTTGCCTCTGACAACATCTTGTCAGTCTTCGCACCTCACTCTCGGCATTTGACTCCTGTGGCTCAACTTACCTCAGTATCTCCAATTTACAGTTTATATTCTTCAGTCCAGTGCAGAGCAGCTTCACTCCTAAATCCTGCAGATTATTATTGTTCATGTTCAGCTCTTTCAGATTAGTATCTGCTCCAAGAATTGCAGCCAGAGCTGAACAGCTTTTGTCTGTTAAGTTACAGTCATTTAACCTACAACAGAAATAAATCACATCACAGAATTAGATGGAACACATACATTTTCTACATACAAATATTAAATATATTTTCCATTATTATTTTTACATAAACAGCATATATACAGTAAAGAGGCTGAGCTAAAATATGAATACTCTTCAAAAACTAGTATTTCCTGTACAAACTTCCTGGGTAAAATGAAGCATGTGAAAAATATGAAGAATGAAAAAAAAATATTTGTGTTAAGATTTCTAGCTTTTATAGTTGAGCCTGGTTTCCCACTGATTTTTTCTATACACTGCGTTCCAAATTATTATGCAATTGACATATCAGTAAGATTTCAGTACAATAAACATTCAGATTTTAGTTTTTCCAAGTTAAAAAATAAAAATGTTTGTTTGTTTATTTATCCATGTCTTTTTAGATAACTGGTATCAATCTCAGACAAAATAATTTGCCAGATCTATGGAAACCCTACTTAGAGGTTGTTCCACATTATTAAGCAAGTCACAGTTCTCATGCAATATGGGAGGAAGAAAGATCTTTCTGAAGATGAAAAGCATGAAATGGTGCAATGTTGTGCAAAAGGCATGAAACAACTAATATTGTGTGAAACTGAATGGAGATTATCAAATATCATAAGATTGTGAGGATTTAGAGCACAGCAGAACTTGGTCAGATAAAGGCTTATTAATGAAAGTTCCTGTCAAAAAAATGTATTATATTAAAAGGACAGCTATAAAAAAGCCAGTGTTGAGCAGCAAACAGGTATTTGAAGCTGCTGGTGTCTCTGGAGTCTCAAGAAGCTCTCCATGAAGGCTGGCAGTCGTGCCAAACCTCACAAAGAGAAACATTTACAGTGGGTGTACAAATACATTTTCAAACAGTTTTATTGCTGTGGTGTTTTTTTGCAGCATGGGATAGTGCATAGTGCATTGTACAAATAGTGCATTGTACTATGCACTATCCTCCTTTTTATACCATAGCTGAAAATGGCCAGTTATGAACTCCACATATCTCGCAAAAGTAATTTTAATACCCTCCATCTCACTTCCCAGTATTCCAGCCCAAATCATCACCCACCAGCTCCTTGCTGACGTCGCAGTCTTGTTGGAACGTGGTGGCCATTCACCAACCATCCAGAAATCCATCCATTTAGACCATCCATTGTAGTACGGCATTAGTCAGTGAATAAAATATTTAAAAATGAGTCTTCATGTATTCTAAACCCACTGTAAATGTTTCTCTTTGTGAAGTTTGGTTTGGAGTGGCTGAAATGCATCATTACGCACAACTGCCAGCCTGCATGGAGAGCTTCTTGAGACTCCAGAGACTCCAGCAGCTTCAAATACCTGTTTGCTGCTCAACACTGGCTTTTTTATAGCTGCCCTTTTAATACAATTAATTTTTTTGACAGGAACTTTCCTCAATAAGCCTTTATCTGACCGAGTTCTGCTGTGCTCTAAATCACTCACAAATCTTATGATAATTTGATAATCTCCATTCAGTTTTCACACAATATTAGTTGTTTTCATGCCTTTTGCACAACATTGCACCATTTCATGCTTTTCATCTTCAGAAAGATCTTTCTTCCTCATATTGCATGAGAACTGTGACTTGCTTAATAATGTGGAACAACCTCTAAGTAGGGTTTCCATAGATCTGGCAAATTATTTTGTCTGAGATTGATACCAGTTATCTAAAAGACATGGATAATAAACAAACAAACACTTTCTTAGAAAAACTAAAATCTGAATGTTTATTGTACAGAAATCTTACTGATTTGTCTCTTGCATAATAATTTGGAACGCAGTGTATTTCTTTCACCTGATGGAGTTTGGGTTCTTGCCACTGTTGCCTTTGGCTCGCTTCTTTGGGGACACTTAAAGGGGACCTATAATGCCCCTTTTACAAGACGTAATATAAGTCTCTGGTGTCCCAGAATGTGTCTGTGAAGTTTCGCTCAAAATACCCCACAGATAATTTATTATAGCTAGGTGTACGCAAAAACATGCCTTTTCTGTGTGTGTCCCTTTAAATGCAAATGAGCTGCTGCTTGTAGCCCGCTTTAAAAAAGGCGCCGTTGCTTTAACAGCTCGCACTTCGGTTACTCAACAACAACAAAGCTGGAGAATTTTTGTAAATATTATGTTCTGGAGTTTATGTAAATTTTAGGGTTAGTGATGTCTGAAAAATGCCTGCATTCACATATATATCTTGTTGCTATGAAATCTTTAATGATTTAAGTAAAGCTAAGATTACTTAAATCTAAGAACCTAAAAAATTGTATTAGTTATTAATATTTCAAGATTAACATTTACTGGATTAAAGCAATTGAGGTTTCCTTGATTATTCATAGTGGTCAACCGATGGCCGATGCTGATATCTTAGAGAGCAGGGTGGCCAATGGGTGAAATACCATTAATTTAATGATAGTATAAACAATTTCATAACAATTGCTGAAATTAAATTTATATTTATTTTACTTAATATTTACTAAATTAGAAATACATATTTTAATTTAAACTTGATAAAAAAAATTTTTTTAGAAAACCATCTTAAATGTGTACATCAAATATGATACAACAGGCTTTTGATAAATATTTATTTGTAAATCTCTCAATCATCTACATACTGCAGTACAAACACAATTAAAACTAAAGTACTACTCATAAAACTAAGCATTTAAAATATCAAATTATTGGGAGATACAGAGTACCAATGGATAATATATTTGTACTTTATTTAACTTGTTATATAAAAATCTCATTGTTTTATATCATAACCTTTCAGAATTTCATTTTATTTTTTGGCAATATAAATAACATCTGTAACAAAAACAAATACGCATTTACAAATTTTTAAATGTTCTTTTATATTTTGTCTAATATTTGATAAAGTGATAAAATGTCTCCATATATATAAAATAAAAAAAATTCAGACTATTATTTTCATATGTTAAGCTTTACTGGTAAAGGCCCCGATACACTTCAAACGAAATCGAAGAACAAATTGATATGACATCATTTCGAACAAAATCAGGCCGAAACTAATATACTGTATAAAGTGTTATAATATAAACGCGACATGAATTTGCTGGAGTGCCGAATTACAGAGCTTGTGCAAACAAACATATCCACAAATCCTTGCTAGTTTCTCAGTTTTATTGTGTTTATTGATATTTGATTACAGTATATCGCTGCTCATGTATTTCAAACTTCGTTTTACCCCTAAACGAAGAACGAAAAAGAACTTCACTTGAAGTATATTGGGGCCTTTAAATCATTTTCTGATGGGGATCACTATAATAATGTGGATAAATGCATTTTTTTAAATGAGCAAAACATACAAAACATATTAAATGACTTACAGAGCTCTTCTGGAGGTTTTGATGACTGCTGTTAATCTAATGAGACACTCATCTGATTTCTTGAATTTCTGAAGCTCAAACTCCTCCAGCTCTTCCTCTGATGTCAACAACACAAAGACCAAAGCAGACCACTGGGCAGGTGAAAGGTCACCAGATGAGAGACTTCCTTTGCTAAGGTGGGTCTGAATCTCCTTCACCAGAGTTTGGTCATTTAGTTCATTCAAACAGTAGAACAGATTGATGGATCTCTCTGCAGACAGATTATCTTCTAATTTCTGCTTGACGTACTGAACTATTTCCTTGTTGCTCTGGTCATTGCTGTCTTGCTGTGTCAACAGACCCCGTAAGAGTCGTCGATTAGACTGGAGTGACAGACCGAGGAGGAAGCGAAGGAAAAGGTCCAGGTGTCCATTGTCACTCTTGAGCGCCTCGTCCACTGCAGTCTTGAGTAAATCAATCATGGTTTCATTTTTGTTTTCCTGTTCTGTAGACTCATGAAGAAACACACTTTTCTTGTTGATGTCTAGAAACAGATGTGCATAAAGGGCTGCAATAAACTCTTGAATGCTCAAGTGAACAAAGCAGTACATGGTACCAAGAATGATCCCTGTTTCCTCCTTAAAGATCTGGGTACACATGCCTGAGTACACTGATGCCTATAGACGAATACCACAGGCTTCCAGGTCTTTTGTCATAGAGATCACGTTGTTTCTTTCCAGCTCATGAAATGCCAGTTTCCCCAGTGAAAAAATGGCATCTTTATCCCAGGAAACATCTGCTGCGTATTCTCCATCATATTTTCGGCGGCTCTGCTGGATCTGAAAGCGGAGAAAGTGTGTGTACATTTGTGTCAGAGTCTTGGGACTGTCTTCAGGGTTTGATTCCTGTGGTGTTTTAGAGATCTCATCAGCCTGATTGTTTTTCACATCATTATTTCTTTCTCCTCCAGAATGTTCTGGAGAACAGTGGCTGAAATCCAGCAGAAATGGGATGTGGCACATGATAAAGAGACTCTTTGATTTTTTAACATGATCAATGATTGTGTTGGCCTGATTCTGATCCGTGAATCTTTTTTTGAAGTACTCTTCTCTTTGTGTGCCACTGAATCCTCGTATCTCTGTCAGCCGGTCGATACAGTCAGGAGGAATCTTACTGGCAGCTGCTGGTCTGGTGGTGATCCAGATGAGAGCAGAAGGAAGCAGATTTCCCTTCATGAGGTTCGTTAGGAGAACATCCAGAGAGGCTGGTGACGAAACATCACTCCACGTTCATTACAATCAAACTTCAGAGGAAGGCGACATTCGTCCAATCCATCAAGGATGAACAGGACTTTGAATCGATTCCTTCTTGTAAGGTTCAGTCCTTTTGTCTCTGGGAAAAAATGAGTTATAAGGTCCATCAAACTTAGTTTTTCTTTCTCCTTTAAGTTCATCTCTCTGAATGGAAGAGAAAATATGAAACTGATATCTTGATTTTCTTTTCCTTCAGCCCAGTCAACAAACTTTTGCACAGAGACTGATTTTCCGATGCCAGCGACTCCTTTTGTCAGTACAGTTAGGATCTCCTCATCTTGTTTAGGAGCTTCAAACAAATTTGTGCATTTAACCTGAATCTCTTGAGCTTCATGACGCCTGGAAGCAATTTCAATCTGTCTGACCTCATGTTCAGTATTGACCTGTTCACTGCCACCCTGAGTGATATAGAGATCTGTGTAGATGTTATTCAGAAGTGTGGAGTCACCATGCTTCGCCATTCCTTCAACACATGTTGATACTATTCTTAGGCCACATTTGAGCTGATGAATGAATACCAGCTCGACTAAACACAGGAACAAAAATAGATAGTTTTAGTCTTAATTTATAGTTTCATAGATAGTCTACATTAATAAGTGTCAATCTGACAGATGATCATGAGTCTCTGACCTTCTAGAGCATCAGCAGCTTCATCTTGCTTCATCTCTCTCAGGTAATGTAGTGAGATCAAGAGCTGCTGCTTTGATACTGCATCTATTCTCATTAAAGTCCTCACTAGTTTTCTGTGTTCCTCATTTTGTAATATTTCTTAAACTTTTCCAGCTCTTCTTCAGAAATGTGATTATTTTGCTCTCAAGATCCTACAAACAAAGTAAGAAAAAAGACAGAATAACACAATTTAAACCAAATTGTACATCTGTGCTTAAAATAAAATTAAGTGATCAAGCGTAATTAAATTAAATTTTTTTTGTTCAATAACAAATAATGTTTGTTTGGTATAAATATTAAACATTTCTGAAAATGTGTTTCCTACCTGGAAGATCTCAGGAGATTGTCTTTGGTTCCAGTGAGTCTGAACGTCTGAGTCTAATGTCTCATATCGAAGCCTGTAATCAAATAAATACATAAAATACTGATTTTCTAGGCAACATTCTACAGAAAGCTGGAATAAAAATCATTAGCCATGAAAATGTGATAACTTGAAAACATGATAAATATTTAATCTAAAATGTTTCACGATTGGTATTCACTGATACACCTTTTTTTTAACACAGTCAACATGTGATCAAAATTAGAAACATGAAATACCTTTTATTAGATGATGGTTTTTCCCTACTGAAGTTTGGTCCTTCTTGTTTGATCGTTTTCTCTCAGGAGACACAGAGCTGGACACATGTGATCCTGATCTTACGCTAATGACACAAAGTAATTGGGAAAACACTGTGTATTGTGTACTGGAATGAGTTCTATAAAGGTTCCCAGGAATTGAATTTTATTGTGACTTATGAAGACTTCAGATCACCAACACCTATGAAGAGATGGCGCCAACCCTTGCGAGGACTTCAGATGAAGCAAACTCTGGATAACATGCACATCCTAAAATTTCTATATATCCTAATTATGTAATTTTCTGAAATTACATAATTTGGACACAGTCGACTCTGATAACAGATCACTCTAAATTGTAATGCTGACATGCACTCCCTGTGAAGCTGCTTTGAAACGATATGTATTGTGAAAAGCGCTACACAAATAAATGTGAATTGAACTGAATTATATTATTGTTTTATTCAGTCAAGTTCAATCACATACACCACTGTGGACAAATAATGCAACACTGTACTGTAAACACACAAAATAAATACCTTTTATTAGATGATGTTTTTTTCCCACTGAAGACTGGTCCTATACCTTTTGACCGATCACTCTTCAGAGACACAGAGCTGGACACATGTGATCCTGATCTTACACTAATGACACAAAGTAATTGAAAAAACACTGTGTAATTGTGTTACTGGAATGAGTTCCATAGGTTCCCAGGAATTGAGATTTATTGTGACTTATGAAGACTTCAGATGACCAACACCTGTGAAGAGACGGCGCCAACCCTTGCGAGGACTTCAGATGAAGCAAACTCTGGATCAACATGCACATTCCAAAAAATTCTATATATCCTAATTATTGTTAACATACAATTCATTACTTCCATGAGCTCATTGTTTCTACCTTTTGCTAAAAGTTTTGCTAATTTGCTAAAAGTGACTAAATAAATAGCCTACATTATTACATTGTTAGCTAACTGTGTGATTATTTATGTACATTTCTGAAATTACTTTATTTGGACACAGTCGACTCTGATAACGGATCACTCTAAATTGTAATGCTGACATGCACTACCTGTGAAGCTGCTTTGAAACGATATGTATCGTGAAAAGCGCTATACAAATAAATGTGATCTGAACTGAATTTAATTATTGTTTTATTCAGTCAAGTTCAGTCATACACCACTGTGGACACATAATGCAACACTATAATGTAAACACACAAAATACCTTTTATTAGTTGATGGTTTTTTCCCACTGAAGACTGGTCCTATACCTTTTGACCGATCACTCTTCAGAGACACAGAGCTGGACACATGTGATCCTGATCTTACTCTAATGACACAAAGAACAGAGAGAAAAACACTTTAGTAAGAAGGTTCAACTGTGTGTGAAACACATCCGTGTCTTTGTCTAATCCTCCACAGAAATGCACACACTCACACAATTTACAGTTTTATAGTTAACAATCATTTTATTTTACTGGCTCACATTGGTTTGATGATTTCTTTAATGTACATGAGTGAGATTAAATATGTTAAAAACACTTGAACCATGGGCGTAGGTTTAGGGGGGGACGCTAGGTACTAGTCCCTATCAATATTTTGAGATGACACATTTGTCCCCACCATTTAGCAGCTCCTTTGAAACTTGCTATTTGGATCTTTGCACTGCTATTTGGATGATTTCTACGGCCAGGACGACGACATTACAAGAAACGCCGTAATTTGATTGGCGGCGGGGTATCTGACAGGCTACACGCGCGGGATGGGACTACTTTTGTGCTTGCACTAGCAGCGAGCGGGTGGTGTGTGTGTGTGTGTGCGCGCGCATGTTACGACGCCGACGGTAGTAATTGTCTCTCTGCCACAGCCCGGGTCTAGGGGGGGGGCTAGGGGGGGCAATGCCCCCCCAGATTTCTCTTGTGCCCCTCCAGATTTCTCTTTTTTTTTGTGATAGCGCACAAAATGTAAAAAAATATATCAACGCTAAATTAGTTACATACGCGAATTACTAGAAACATTGTGCGGTTGTATTTTTCGGGCGCGCCTCCTTTTACAGTTCTCCCTCACAGACGTGCTCAGCACTTTAGGTGCTCACACCAGGGGCGGCGCCAGCCGATTTTGCCGGGGCTTCAGCCCCGAATGTAATGACTGTAAAAAGCCCTGAATCTTTCAGTTTGAGGCTAACAGTGCTGTAAAAATAGAATTGTCCTAAACATATCTCTCTATTAAAATATGTTAAACAGTTCAATACCACTTTTCTACAGTATCCGACCATACACCGGCAGCGCTTTCTCTCTCTTCTCTCCGACAGCGCGTTCACGCGCCGCAGTTGAACACAGACACGCCTCCTGTCACTCACTCATAGCAGCGGCAGGCCTCGAGATGCTCTTTCGGTCCGGTTGAAGGGTATTTGTTATGATATAACAACTAATATGACAACTTTGGCACATTAGTCAGCTAAAATTCATTCAGTATTTCCCATTAATTACCCTATGCCGCCATTGTTTCGTAATAAACCGAAAATTTAAAACATACAGTACATAGCCTAAATGGTCTCTAACGTTGTATTTTGCCAACGAACTAAAATCGAAACTTTGATATGGCTTTGTACCTTTATAAAACAGCAAAATACAGTGATTAAGTATATATACAGTCAGTCTGTGCTGCGTGTTTTAAAGAGAAGTGCGCACATTTGCTCACGAGATCTGCCAAATAAAAGCGCAAGGGTTTATCTTAAAAATTAGTAGTCTACAAAAGTATTGTAATTTCCCATACTTTTGTGTAAAGTATAGCTAATACAAATTGTCATTTATTTTAGAGTGCATTTGTTACAATATATGAATATTACTGTCATATGATTATATAGGCTATACCTAAAACATTATTATATTATTATCTTATTGTAATAATTGTTTGGCATCCTAAAACCCAATGTAGACTGAGACTCTATATCACACTAAAAAGATGTTTGACCCTTTTAATGTCCAGGTACAGGTCAATGCTGTTTCTTTGTTCATGTGCACACTGTACATGGTTAAAGCTCTTAATTTTGAGCTTCCAGAGTGCACCAGATTGATGCATTTAACCTTAAAATGTACAAAATTTTCTTCCGGAGGGGCATGCCCCCGGACCCCCCCTAGAGGACGTAGGCCTACACAAAACATAGGCTAGTTCTACAAATTCCAGTGACAAATAATGTACATTTAATGAACTTTACTCAAGAATACTAAACACAAAGTTCTTTTCGTGTTAGTAAAGCTGTTAACAGAAAATGAAAAATGTCATTGGACAACTGATTTGGGCTAAGCCCGAATGTTTACAATGTCTGGCTCCGCCCCTGGCTCACACCATGCTAGAGTTGCCATAATTACAAGATTTCAACTTGTTTAAAAAGCATTCATGTCCTATCCACTCATGTTTCTCAAGAAGTTTTCCAAGACTTTTGCACACCTTTATGACTGATCACCTTCTAAAGACCAGCATTGACAATCCTGAGCAGATGACATCCAGCTCCTTCATAAATGCCTCTAGTCTCTATTTAAACCCGCCTGCGCACACTGACCGTAATATACATTGATACACGATCATGGAACACTGAGAATTTAGCTTGGAATTTAAAAACTGTGATTCCAAGTCACACAAAACTATCGAAAATGAAAATACTAAATTAAAATACAAAAAAAAATACATGTAACTATTCTAGTTAAAATATAAAATAGTTTTGCTCAGTTATGTCAGCTCTACTTCTATCAGCATATTTGCGCTATTGTTGAATAGTAGCCTATTATTTGATGTGATCACCACCTTCTCACAATCTGCAAAATATCACATTTTAAAAATAAACAAATGAGATCAAAAAATATTTTTTTATTTTAGCACTGCAACAAAAATGTATTATTATGAGATGTTTACATAGTAGTCAACAATATACAATATCTGCCTTTACACAAATTAACGCAGTTCAAAAGTTTATATAACTTAACTTATTCTCAGTACTGTGTGTCATAATTTACAACTGTTTTTATATTTTATCTTTATTGATCCATGTTTGAGACTCTCCTCATACCAAACTGTTACAAATGGTGAAAACATTTACTGATACTCCAGAAGGAAACAATCCCATTAAAATTCAGGGGGGTATAAATATTGCAAAGGATGGTTTATTTATTTATTTATTTGATAGGGACAGTGTGTGTTAATGGACAGACATGATAGTACATGAATGTAAACACACGGATTGTAGCCGAAGGCTAATTTCCATCCGTTGTCCCGGGTTGGGGGGTAAATTGTTTTTGTCTTCTGGAAAATGTTTTATGAAGCTTTGTAGGACAGAACTAAAAAAAAGTAGATCTTTAAATAAAATAAGAACTTCCAGTCTTATTCCAGTCAGAATTTCCAGTCATCCTGTTAATAGTTTACAACCCACTGGCTCTCTTATTGTTGTTGTTGTCTTGGGCATCAGTGAATGTGTGCTGCTTTTCATATTATGCTGCCCCACCAAGTTTCGAAATGCCCCCCTCCAGTCACGCAATCCTAGAACCGGGCTCTGCTCTGCCACTACAAAGGCCCAGAGTAAAACGTATTTTTAATATTCCGTTTTTGCCCCCTTTTTGTACTTTGTAGATGCCACCAGAAAGAAGAAGAAAGGGGACATAAAGGGGACAAATTATAACCCATATGGACTACTTCCACATTTAACTTACCACACTAAGAAGCTTGTCCCCTCCATTTGCATAGGGGACAAGCTTCTTATGTGTGAAAAGTAAAAATGTGGAAATTTTAGCTAGAATGGAGTTATAATTTTGAGTGCCAAATAGTAGAGAAAGATGTTTTTTGCTTTGTTTTTGGTATATTATTATGCTCCAAAAGTTCTCAAAGTTACCTCTGCACAGCGTTTTTTTGTAAGTATAAATAGGCTACTAACGTACATAGTAAATTATGTTTGTTTGTTAATAAACCATATGGTTGTTCAGCATTTCACATTCCCAGGTGGTGGTGGGATGTGTGTCCCCACCAAAGATGAGACCAAACCTACGCCCATGACTTGAACATTTTAAGAGAACATGTCAAGTTTTAATGAACAGAAATGGAGAGCAGAAATGTCTGTGTGACAGTTTTGTTAGCATACTTCGATTACATTAAGGGTATAGTTGTTTCCTAATGTCTGTCGTTAATATTATTATCTAAAAATAAAAGTCATGTATTTGGATTAATTCAGTGTGGTCGCATCTAGAAGGAAATGAACAAATTATTAACTGTGATATTGTCTATAGAGTGGCAAACAGGGTTTTATAGACAATGTCGGAGTTAATTTAAGAAGTTCAAAATTGAAGAAATATAAAACAATGATTAAAGTTTTGTTATTCACAGGAAAAAACAAACTCCATTAGAGTTCAAAATGATGGTGTGAAACAGACGCAGTGTTACCTGTGTTTCTCTGAGAGACTCATCTTAGAGAGAGAGTCCTTTCCTCGCTCCTCTGATCAGCACTGGTTTGAGAAAACAATCAATCGTTCAGCAGGACCTGGAAATGACAAGATTTTACAGAGATGAAGAACATGAAAATAATGAAGAATGATGAGTTAGACACAACAGCAAAAACAACGAATGAAATAAAGTGAGTTACAAATACATTGTCAGGTAAAATAACTGAATGGTCTTAATAATTTCAGATTGTTTAATGAGTTTAACTGACTCATGACTCTAAATATGAATTCATTGGGGAACAGAAATGTACCCAATTTGTTATATTCTCTGTTGCAGTTTAAAATCATGTCACAATCATATTTAACCAATCTTTATTAATTGTTTAATCGTTTGTCATTTTATTATTACTTCAAGTTCACAATGAATGGTTTATTTCTATATGGAAAATTTGTTCATGTTACATCATAGTCATTTTCTTTTACACATGTAGTTTGCAGTGCTGAGCATTATAACCAATCACACATATTTTCATTGAGTTTAGAAATGGAATGTCCAATAAGAGGCGTTATGATTAGTCACCGCGCATATGCATGTCATGAGGGTGCACGTGCTGCACTGACTGAATTCTGAATCTAAATTCATGCAAATTATCTTTTATCATTATAAACAACAAAATGCAGAAAAGATACAAATAAGAGATTCATTTTGCAGTAGCTATAGACAATTTCCGTGGTTATATCGGAGGTTTTTGCGAAAGTGCATAACTCACATTAGACTGAAGTCACGGACTGTTTCGGTGTTCTTTCATTGCTTTTTTAAAGGATTAGTTCACTTTCAAATTAAAATTTCCTGATAATTTACTCACCCCCATGTTATCCAAGATGTTCATGTCTTTCCCAGCAAACAAAATTATGTTCTGAGAACGTTTTCCAAACCCTAAATACCCTTAAGTTATTTAGGGTACTTAAGTACTATAAATATGAAATAACACAATATTCAAAGGTAGTTTCCAAATGTTATACAATGTAAAAGTTCATAACACATTGTAAAGGATTAAACTTGAGATAAAGTGAGGTAATATGCATCTGTACATATACAAATAATAAAAAACATAATACTTTTAAATTAAACTGCCAGTAGGGCTGGCTAGTGACTGTCGTAATGAGTGAATCAGTAGGTTCGACATGAGGCAGTGCTGTGCAATACAATGGTGATTAAAAGATTAATATGAAGCAACTTAAGGCTGATTTATACAGTGTACACCATAGCTACGGCATTGGCTGTGTGTACCAACGTAACCTACGACGTAGCCTGACGGCACCTCTTCAAAAATGTAACAACGCATCAATTCTACGTGGACTGCAAGCACTATGATTGGTCAGCTAGAACCACTCGCTCAGGTCAAAAAACTGGCGTGGAATATTCGGAGAAGATGAGCATTTTCAACTCCTAGAGGAATTAAAAAACGCTCTGTTTCAGGGGACACATGCAGTCAAACTGCAACAAAAGTCATTACCTATTTGCTGTTTCTCTGCAACTTCAGTTTGTAATTAGGGCTGTGTATTGCCAAGAATCTGGCGATACGATACGTATCATAATACAGGGGTTACGATATGATATATTGTGATATACTGCGATACTGTAAGAAGGGCGATATATTGCAATATTTCTTGTTTTTTTAGAAAAAGGATGCAATTTTAGAAAAAACGATCATAAAGAACAAACCACCATATGCATAAAACCTTACAAACAACTTTATTTTATTTAATCAATCGTATCGCCAGATTCTTGGCAATACACAGCCCTAATTACAAACTGAAGTTGCAGAGAAACAGCAAATAGGTAATGACTTTTGTTGCAGTTTGACTGCATGTGTCCCCTGAAACAGAGCGTTTTTAATTCCTCTAGGAGTTGAAAATGCTCACTCTTCTCCGAATATTCCACGCCAGTTTTTTGACCTGAGGGAGTGGTTCTAGCTGACCAATCATAGTGCTTGCAGTCCACGTAGAATTGATGCGTTGTTACATTTTTGAAGAGGTGCACGTCAGGCTACGTCGTAGGTTACGTGTGGTACACACAGCCAATGCCGTAGCTATGGTGTACACTGTATAAATCAGCCTTAAGTTGGTAAAATGTGTTGAAACAGCCAATAATAAAATGTGACATTATGTACTTCTGCTTCATATTAATCTTTTAATCACCAATTGTATTGCACAGCACTGCCTCATGTCGAACCTACTGATTCACTCATTACGACAGTCACTAGCCAGCCCCTACTGGCAGTTTAATTTAAAAGTATTATGTTTTTTTATTTATTTGTATATGTACAGATGCATATTACCTCACTTTATCTCAAGTTTAATCCTTTACAATGTGTTATGAACTTTTACATTGTATAACATTTGGAAACTACCTTTGAATATTGTGTTATTTCATATTTATAGTACTTAAGTACCCTAAATAACTTAAGGGTTAACTTTTATGGACACTGTTACACACTGTCTTTAGCCTTTGAGAGGGTGGGCTAGTCTTAGTTTAGTAGGATGTGTTGTTTTAAGTTGCGTGTTGTTTTAATGGTGTTTCTTGATTGTACAGCACTTTGGTCTGCAGGTGCAGTTGTAAAGTGCTCTATAAATAAAGTGAATGAATGATTGTTATTATGCTTTTGAAATAATAAATAACCATTAGTAACATCAGTCAATCTGTTCACTTTACAGATGGAGCCTGAAGAGACTGGACCTGCTAGTTTGGCAAACCCAACCCCAACCCTCAGACACCCCACACAAACATTCTTACTGATTAAGCTTAATTTATATATGAATGAGTTTTTTTAAGTGTGCAGTTATATAATTACCTTTTGTAATTAACATTCTTGGAATGGCTGTATCTTGTGTTAATAAAAAAATAACGTTGAAAGGATGGTTCAGGGACATTATTCTAACCTTAACATAACATTTTAACATTAAAGAAAGTGGACATTTTAATGTTCTTGGATGTTACAAATCAACGTTCTTTGAACGTTGTATTGATAATAAAATTTAGGTGGTGAGAATGTTGCAGGAATGTTATGCTAACCTTAAAATAACGTTTTGCTAACGTTAAAAAAACTGGACATTTTAATGTTCTTGGAATGTTACAAATCAACGTTCTTTGAATGTTGTATTGATAATTAAATATAGGTGGTAAGAACGTTGCAAGAACGTTCTGAAGACTGGAGTAATGATGCTGAAAATTCAGCTTTGCCATCACAGGAATAAATTACTTTGTGAAATATATTCAAATAGAAAACAGTTATTTTAAATTGTAATAATATTTCACAATATTACTGTTTTTACTGTATTTAATTAAATAAATGTAGCCTTGGTGAGCAGACGAAACTTCTTTTAAAAACATTAAAAATCTTAGTGGTTCCAAACTTTTGGACTGTACTATATATAAATATATATATAATATATATATATGTGTGTATATATATATAGAGAGAGAGAAAGAGAGAGAGAGAAATTACATTATAATATGACAAAGTAATTGTAGATTTCTACACTTTAACAAATATGACATATTTTATTGTAAGTGTTGGTAAAACACCTTTTCTGTCCTTGTCTGCCTCGCAAGAATCAAGTCAGGTGCAGCTTTTCCTTCAGTGCTGTATTTGAAGCATCTGTGGACAGTTGAGAGGAAAGTCTGCTGATTTGTCAGAGAAATAAGATAACAACTCAAGCACACTAGCTAGACAAGAATTAATTAATAAACGTGAATATTTTACTAATAGCTAACTTCTTATAAATGTATGTGGCAGCTAAGTATCAGTTAGCAGTTTACCAAACTAACGTTAGTTAATTTTATAACATACACACACTCATTTTATATCATCAACGCGTAATCTTATGTTTTGGTAACAACTCTTAAAATTGTTTTATGAATTTGCACTTATCGCTTCGTCTGATATTTACCTCTGAAAATACAGGACACTGTCAGCGCGCGCAATAACTGAAAGGAGGCCTAGAAAATGCGGTTCACAAAAAAATTATATAACGAAAAACTTTTGATGTTGTGTAAACATGTTATTTACACTTATTTTCTGGATCCACACTTACCTTCTTATGATGTAAATCCTATGTGTAAATCTCTTTATGATGAAAATACCGGACCCTGTCAGCGCGCGCAAGATTTGAAGGGAGCAGGAGCGGGAACGAACGGCTCGCAACGTCAGGCTAAAAAATAAACAGTTTGGAAAAAAGAATAAAAAAAACATACAACATTGAAATTCTGATGTTATGTTCTGGCATATATGTTATTTATAATAGTATTATGAATTCATAACATACCATTTACGTTTTCTCAGCCTAACGGACGCTGTCTGCTGCTGCGCGCGCAAAGAGAAGAGCTGCAGTGGGGGAGGGGAAAAAACAGACTCGAGAGCGCTCGAGAGTCAAGACAGTAAACGATTCCAAAAAGATTCGATTCAGTGGCGTCAGGAATTAACAGTCTGATTCAGCTCAAAATGCGAGTCCTGAAATGTCCGTGCGTGATATGAGAACATAAATACTAATAACGTTATAAGGACGTTCTGAGAATGTTGTTCTAATAACGTTTTCTATCAACATTATGCGAACGTTCATCAAGTACAAATAACGTCCTAAGGATGTTCCAAGAACGTTGTTCCCAAAACGTTTTATAATAACATTATGATAACATTCAGAAATACTAATAACGTTATAAGGACGTTCTGAGAATGTTGTTCTAATAACGTTTCCTATCAACATTATGCGAACGTTCATCAAGTACAAATAACGTCCTAAGGATGTTCCAAGAACGTTGTTCCCAAAACGTTTTATGATAACATTATGATAACATTCAGAAAATACTAATAACGTTATAAGGACGTTCTGAGAATGTTGTTCTAATAACGTTTTCTATCAACATTATGCGAACGTTCATCAAGTACAAATAACGTCCTAAGGATGTTCCAAGAACGTTGTTCCCAAAACGTTTTATCATAACATTATGATAACATTCAGAAAATACTAATAACGTTATAAGGACGTTCTGAGAATGTTGTTCTAATAACGTTTTCTATCAACATTATGCGAACGTTCATCAAGTACAAATAACGTCCTAAAGATGTTCCAAGAACGTTGTTCCCAAAACGTTTTCATATTATGATAACATTCAGAAATACTAATAACGTTATAAGGACGTTCTGAGAATGTTGTTCTAATAACGTTTTCTATCAACATTATGAGAACGTTCATCAAGTACAAATAACGTCCTAAAGATGTTCCAAGAACGTTGTTCCCAGAACGTTTCTCTAAACGTTATAAGAACGTTAATAACGTTAAAACGTTCCAAAAACATTATTTTAATAACGTTTTGTACTAACATTCACACAACTTTTAAAGAACGTTAGTGAATGTTCTGGGAACGTTCTCTGTTAGCTGGGTTCTTTCTTCAGTCTAAATGAAATTAGGGTTTTTGATGAAAACATTCCAGGATTTTTCTCCATATAGTGGACTTCACTGGAGCCCAAACGGTTGAAGGTCAAAATTAAAGTTTACAGTGATCCTAGATGAGGATTAAGGGTCTTATCTAGAGAAACCATCGCTCATTTTCTAAAATTACAATTTTTATAAGTTTTAACCATAAATGCTCATCTTGAACTACTTCTTCTTCTTCTGGAGTTAATGGCGGTTGGCAGACCAACTTAAATGGTGCATTCCCGCCACCTACTGGATAGAAGTGTGGAGCGCATAATGGTTGGGATGTTTGAAAAAAAAAAAAAAAAAAACTGTTACAACCAATGTTCCCTCTAAGCTGCGCGCGTGCGCGGCCGCGCAGTTCTGAAGCCGCGGCCGCGCAGAAGAAGTAATTGAAGTGCAGAGAACAGACATGAAAATGATTGTAGTAGTTTAAATGAGAAATAATTGCAGTGCTCTGGACAACCGCTATAGAGTTATTGTCGCTATAGAGTTGGAACCGGTGAATGCGGTTTACAGGTTTCATAGAAAGAGAACGATTGAGCGCGTGTGAGCTGGCTGGCCCTGAGCCAAATCAGTCGCGGTAAGAATACTGTCATGTTTGTGGACTAAATACATCAATACGAGAGGCAACGCGAAACGAAAAGAAATGTGAAATAAAACGTCATGTTTTAATGAAAAGTGGTGGAATTACACTCCCACCACAGGTGTACCTTGCAAACTCAAAATACATAAGTACCTCAGTTTAAATAGATTTTTGTGTGTGGTGATGGTGTGGGTTTCAGGAATGTTTAGATAACTATAAACGAGTTAACGTTCACTTTTCTTAAAAATATTTAGCTATCAGTTTAAATGCTTCAGTTTGTTTTCACTATATAATATATTAAAACAAATGGAAGCATTTAAACTGATATAATACTGTATATCAGTTTAAATACTTAAATATTAAATTATATTTTATTATATTATAATGTAAGCCTAATAAAAAATTTATCTCACAAGGGGATTGTTTAGGGCTCCTTGCCACGAAAAATCTTAACCTCCTGGTATATAAAATCTGTGAGATTCATAAGCAATAAACATGTAATTTTGATGGTTTAACACTGTCTGTTACTGTCACGGTTGCTGATCCGCTGTCTCATTCTGTTGTCTTGTGTGCGTGTGGTTTGTCACGTAATCTGTTCGTGTGGGCGTCGCCGCTGATTGTCTGATCAGCGGCAGCTGTATCTCATCACCTCAGCCTACTTAATGCCCTGTCTTTCGTCTCTTGTTGTCAGATCGTTGTTTGGAGTCCCGCGTGTGTTTTCCCCTCGTGTTCCTCGTGAGTTTGCCTGTGAGTGGAGTCTTCGTGTCTTCGTGTTCCTGTCTCCACGCACCCACGCTGGATTACACTCTCCCCGGACTTCCACTGATCTGCATCACCACGGACCTGTTTCACCACCTCATCTCATCTGCTTCACGGCCCATCGAAGTCCCTGTGATCACCCCTCTCCTGCTGCCAGCCCATTGTATCTTGTGTTTACTTTCTGGAGTGAAGCTCAATAAATGAGATTGTACTTGCATTTGCATCCGCCTTATTATTCCGTGACAGAACGATCTGACCATCATGGATGCAGCAAGTTCAGCGGCGCTGACTGAATTCATCAACCACAGTATTTCACGGATGGATCAGCAGCAGGAGAGTATCTCATCCACCGGCCGTGCTGTACAAGCCCTGGTGACACAGGTGTCCGAGCTCTCTCAGCAGCTACAAGAACTACGCAATCCCACTGCGCCACCCACGCCGCCCGTTCCCCCCTCACCACCGGATCGAGGAGACCATCCTGAGCCTCGACTGCCTGTCCCTCAACCATACTCGGGTGAGCCGAATTTCTGCAGAGCCTTTCTTAATCGTTGTTCTATGCATTTCTCTCTTCAGCCTCGCACCTTTGAGAGAGAGGAGACCAAGGTGGCATTCGTGCTCACCCTGCTCACGGGACAGGCAGCTTTATGGGGGACGGCGGTGTGGGAGAATCGGGATCCCTGCTGTTCCTCGTTCCAGGCACTCGCCGCGGAAATGAAGAGGGTCTTTGACCGTGCGGTCGCGGGCAAGGAAGCGGCTCGCCAACTCACGGAACTTAAACAAGGTCGTCGCACTGTGGCCGAGTATTCTATTGAATTCCGCACCCTCGCGGCGGAGTGCCGATGGAACGAGGAGGCGCAGTGGGACGTCTTCCTGCATGGGCTGGCTGACCGTGTCCACAAGGAGATCTACGCTTTGGACCTACCACCGGATCTCAACGGCCTCATCGAACTGGCGCTACGGGTGGATTCCCGGCTCAATCGTTTAGAGCGCCTCTCCCGGCCAGACGGCGGAGCTAGTGGCTCGGAGGTTCGGACAGGCGGCGTAAGAGACACGGTCAGTCCCGCTTTCGATCCGGAGCCCATGCAGGTTGGGAGAGCTCGGCTTTCCCGGGAGGAGAGAGAGCGGCGGAGGTCCCAAGGACTGTGTATTTACTGTGGTGGTTCCGGGCACTTCCTGAATGCGTGCCCGGTAAAAGACCGAGCCCGGTAGTAAAGACGAGGCTACTATCGGGCGGGATCTCCGCGGAAAAGTCCTCTCCATCCACTCTCCTTCCGGTAAGACTTAGATGGGCCAATCACTCAGTCACCTGTCAAGCCTTGCTGGATTCAGGAGCAGAAGGTAATTTCATGGACACTCAGTTTGCACTCAAGTTTCATTTATCCACTGTTCCACTCACTAAACAGATTACTGTCAACGCACTCAACGGCCAGAGTCTACCGGACATTTCATTCTCCACCGAGAAGATAACCATGGTCACTTCCGGCAACCACACTGAACGCATTCATTTCCTTCTCATGGACTCACCACTAGCACCCATTGTTCTCGGACACCCGTGGCTCACCCAGCACAATCCCAAGGTGGACTGGCGGCAGCACACCATTCTGGAATGGAGCACTCTCAGTGTCATGAGTCCTGTCTTGTGTCTGCTTGTCCGTCTGTTTCTGTTTCTGTGTTACAGGAGAAGGCAGCGGATTTGTCAAACGTGCCTGTGGAGTACCTGGACCTGAAGGAGGTGTTCAGTAAGTCCCGGGCTGCTTCTCTCCCTCCGCATCGTCCCTATGACTGTGCTATAGATTTAGTGCCCGGTAAGTCTCCGCCTAAAGGCAAATTATACTCTCTTTCTGTTCCTGAGAGGGAGGCCATGGAGAAATACATTTCTGATTCTCTAGCAGCGGGGTTCATCCGTCCTTCCTCTTCTCCAGCGGGGGCGGGGTTCTTTTTTGTGGGGAAGAAGGATGGTTCCTTGCGACCTTGTATTGACTACCGAGGGCTGAATAACATCACGGTAAAGAATACCTACCCTTTGCCGTTGATGGCTTCAGCCTTCGAGAGGTTGCAGGGAGCATCCGTTTTCACAAAACTGGATTTACGTAACGCTTATCATTTGGTCCGCATCAGGAAGGGGGATGAATGGAAGACCGCCTTTAACACCCCCAGGGGGCACTTTGAATACTTGGTCATGCCCTTCGGGCTGTCCAACTCCCCGGCGGTCTTCCAAGCACTCGTCAATGACGTGTTGAGAGATATGGTTGACCAGTTCATATATGTCTACCTGGACGACATATTGATTTTTTCCTCGTCTCTCCAGGAACATGTTCAACATGTCAGGCGAGTGCTTCAACGACTGCTAGAGAATGGGCTTTTTGTCAAGGCGGAGAAATGCGATTTTCATGCACAGTCTGTTTCTTTTTTAGGGTACATCGTCTCGTCTGAGGGAGTTCGCATGGACCCTGACAAGGTTAAGGCTGTGGTGGATTGGCCAACTCCAGATTCCCGTAAGGCCCTACAGAGGTTCCTGGGGTTTGCCAATTTTTACCGGCGTTTTATTCGCAATTTCAGCCAACTAGCCGCGCCTCTGACCGCCTTGACCTCCCCCAGAACGGCGTTCAGGTGGTCTGACGCAGCTCAGGCTGCGTTCTCCAAACTGAAAGGCCGCTTCGTTTCGGCTCCCATTCTGATTGCCCCTGATTCCACACGTCAGTTCGTGGTGGAGGTCGATGCGTCAGAGGTGGGGGTAGGTGCAGTTCTATCTCAGCGTTCTCCCACAGACGATAAGATTCACCCTTGCGCGTTTTATTCTCATCGCTTATCTCCAGCCGAACGCAATTACGACATTGGTAACAGAGAGTTGCTGGCGGTCAAGTTAGCGTTGGAAGAATGGCGTCATTGGTTGGAAGGTTCGGGGGTACCTTTTATCGTTTGGACTGATCACAAGAACTTAGAATATATCAGATCTGCCAAAAGACTCAACTCCAGGCAGGCTCGGTGGGCACTTTTTTTCGGACGTTTTGACTTTTCTCTCTCGTACCGCCCGGGTTCAAAAAACATCAAACCCGATTCTTTATCTCGTATTTTTGATCCATCCGAACGCCCGTCTACTCCCGAGTGTATTTTTCCCGAGACATTAGTGGTCTCCACTCTGACATGGGAGATCGAATCGAGGGTCAAATCGGCCTTAGAAGGGGTAACGCCTCCGACCGGGTGTCCACCGAATCGGTTATTTGTGCCGGAGGAGTTAAGGTCCAATGTTATCAAGTGGGGGCATTGTTCCAACGTGGCCTGTCATCCAGGGGTTCATCGTACCATTTTTCTGGTCAAGCAACGATTCTGGTGGCCTGCCATGGCTCGTGACGTTCGCAGTTTTGTTTTGGCTTGCTCGGTTTGTGCCACTGGTAAGACTTCCAATCGACCTCCAGATGGGTTACTCCAACCGCTGTCTGTCCCTTCGAGACCCTGGTCCCACATTTCGCTAGATTTTGTCACCGCCCTCCCACCCTCCCAGGGTAACACGGTCGTTTTGACCGTAGTGGACCGATTCTCGAAGGCGACTCATTTCATCCCTTTGCCCAAATTACCCTCTGCTAAGGAGACAGCGGTAACTGTCGTAGACCAGGTCTTTCGGTTACATGGCCTCCCGATGGATGTGGTCTCCGACAGGGGTCCCCAATTTGTGTCCAAATTTTGGCAAGAATTTTGTAAGTTGCTGGGGGCGACGGTCAGTCTTTCCTCTGGGTTTCATCCCCAGAGCAATGGTCAAACCGAGAGAGCCAACCAAGATCTGGAAAGAGCGTTGCGATGTTTGGTCTCCAAGAATCCTTCCTCCTGGAGCCAGCAACTCTCTATGATTGAGTACGCACATAATTCGTTACCAGTGTCTTCCACGGGCCTCTCGCCGTTCGAATGTAGTTTAGGTTACCAGCCACCTATTTTTCCCAGTATGGAATCCGAAGTCGCGGTCCCCTCCGCTCACGCCTTCGTCCAGAGGTGCCGCCGCACCTGGAGTAGAGCCCGCGAGACTCTACTCCGGGTGGGGGCGCGCACCAAGGCTAAGACCGATCGCCACCGGTCGAGGCCTCCCGTATACGTCGTGGGTCAAAAAGTGTGGCTTTCTACCAAGAACATTCCTCTCCGCTCCGTCTCTAATAAACTTGCTCCTAAATTTATTGGCCCATTTCCTGTCACCAAGATCATTAGTCCGGTGGCAGTCCGCCTTAAACTTCCTCCAGCGTACAGGAGAATTCATCCCGCTTTCCATGTGTCCAAAATTAAACCTGTGTTTCATTCACACTTTAATCCGCCCACTCCGGTTCCCCCACCGCCGCGACTCGTAGACGGGGAACCCACTTATTCGGTTAATCGTATTCTGGACTCGAGAAGGAGGGGACGCGGATTCCAGTACTTGGTGGACTGGGAAGGTTACGGTCCGGAGGAGAGAAGTTGGGTTCCTGCTAGGGACATTCTGGATCACACCCTTATCGATGATTACAATCGACAGGTAGGTGCTCCTGGGAACGCCGTGAGGCGTTCTTAGGAGGGGGGGTACTGTCACGGTTGCTGATCCGCTGTCTCATTCTGTTGTCTTGTGTGCGTGTGGTTTGTCACGTAATCTGTTCGTGTGGGCGTCGCCGCTGATTGTCTGATCAGCGGCAGCTGTATCTCATCACCTCAGCCTACTTAATGCCCTGTCTTTCGTCTCTTGTTGTCAGATCGTTGTTTGGAGTCCCGCGTGTGTTTTCCCCTCGTGTTCCTCGTGAGTTTGCCTGTGAGTGGAGTCTTCGTGTCTTCGTGTTCCTGTTTCCACGCACCCACGCTGGATTACACTCTCCCCGGACTTCCACTGATCTGCATCACCACGGACCTGTTTCACCACCTCATCTCATCTGCTTCACGGCCCATCGAAGTCCCTGTGATCACCCCTCTCCTGCTGCCAGCCCATTGTATCTTGTGTTTACTTTCTGGAGTGAAGCTCAATAAATGAGATTGTACTTGCATTTGCATCCGCCTTATTATTCCGTGACAGTTACTAATAATTGACTGTACAAAAACACATTATGGTTGTCCCAAACCATCATTGTAACTGCTCATATTATTATAAAGAATTGAACTGTCCTGCAGGAGGACAGAAATTATTTTTAATAGAATTTCTTGGTAAGACTGGTACAGTTAATACAGCAATGTGAAAAAATCTCAAGTAACCTAAAATGTGCTTAATTTAGTGACTAAACTGCTTGTTTTCAAACATATTATTTAATATATCACTAAGTTACATCAAGGGTCAAATAAAATAGAAACGGCACATTAAAGTTAAATGTTACAGTTGCATGATAAAACCATTTTTTGTGTGTGTGTGTGTGTGTGTGTGTTTACGTTCATTGTACAGGTCTGATATAAAGTATGTTTTTGCTCAGGTGGCCAAAATGTGCGCTCAACAGAGAAAAGTTTTGCTCAGTGAGAAAAAAAATTAGCGGGAACATTGGTTACAACTGTATCCTAAATTCTATTGATCAGTCTTGTTTGTTTTAAGAAAATAATTAATTCATGAAATATCCTAGACTGTTTTGAATCATTTCCTAACAGAACCTGAAGAGACAAATTATTTATTCCGAAAGACCTTAAAACTTGAATTAGTTTAAATCTTGCTCCTTCATATGCATCACATGCTATAAGAACACGCTCTACTGATTCTGCTTTACCACATTTAGCACAATTTCCATTTTCATGTTTTCCCATTTTATACAGACCCTGATTTAATGAACAATGTCCAAGACGCATTCTTGACATTAAAACATCTTCTTTCCTGTTGCCAAACTTTCTTCTTTCTAGCCCTACTTTCTCTTGAATATGATGAAAGTGTCTACCTTTTGTTCCACTATCCCACTCCTTCTGCCATTTCTTTCTTGTTTCATTTGCAATTAACCCTTTTACTTCTGCTTTACTCATTGACACTTTAATGTCAATTTGTGCATGCTTCAAAGCCTGTTTAGCCAGATGGTCTGCCTCCTCATTTCCTTCCACACCCATATGTGATGGAACCCACAGGAAATTTACCATAATTACCATAATTCCAGATTTTCTTATTCTGAATAGACTCTGCATCACTTCAAATATCATATCTTGTCTCGCTGTTGATATTCCACTTAAAGGGATAGTTCACCCAAAAATGAAAATTTGATGTTTATCTGCTTACCCCCAGTGCATCCAAGATGTAGGTGACATTTTTTCTTCAGTCGATCACAAATGATGATTTTTAACTGCAACCGCTGCCCTCTGTCATTCAAATAATGGCGGTTGATGGGAACTTCATCTATAAGAGTGAATAAACCTTGCTAAGACAAATCCAAATGAAACCTTGCGGCTCGTGACGACACATTAATGTCCTAAGACACGAAACGATCGGTTTGTGAGAGAAACCGAACAGTATTTATATCATTTTTTACCTCTAAAACACCACTATGTCCAACTCCGTTTCATGACTCCTTTAGTGATGTCTGATCGCGCTCTGACAACGGCAGTGATGTCTCGCCCATATACTTCAATGAGTGTCAGACATCACTGCCGTTGTCAGAGCGCGATCTGACCTCACTAACAGGAAGCTGAACGGAGTTGGACATAGTGGTGTATTAGAGGTAAAAAATGATATAAATACTGTTCGGTTTCTCTCACAAACCGATCGTTTCGTGTCTTAGGACATTAATGTGTCGTCACGAGCCGCAAGGTTTCATTTGGATTTGTCTTAGCAAGGTTTATTCACTCTTATAGATGAAGTTCCCATCAACCGCCATTATTTGAATGACAGAGGGCAGCGGTTGCAGTTAAAAATCATCATTTGTGATCGACTGAAGAAAAATGTCACCTACATCTTGGATGCACTGGGGGTAAGCAGATAAACATCAAATTTTCATTTTTGGGTGAACTATCCCTTTAATAGGCTATTTAAAACTGAAAGGGAGTCTGTACAAATTACTGTTCTTGTTGGCTGTACTTCTTCTATCCACTGGAGTGCTAAAAATATTGCAATTATCTCTGTAGTAAAACAGATACATGATCTGAAATTCTTTTTGATATTTTTACATTGAATTGGGGAATATAGACTGCTGATGCTGTTGTTCCAAATTCAGGATCTTTAGAGCCATCTGTATATATTTGTAATATGTTATAATATGATTGTTCAATCTATTGCTGCACTGCTATATTTGTTAACATAATTCTTTCTTTATGTTTTTCTTTATATAACTGAATGTCAACTACTGGCATAGGGAAAAACCAAGGAGGAATTGCTGAAGTTGCCACAGAAGGAGCAATATTGATGTCACTAATTCCCATATTCTGTGCCTCCTCATTAGCAGTCCATCCAAAACTTGACAGTTTTTACACTCATATTCCCAGCAATCCTTCAGAACTTTCTTAACTGGATGACTATCCAAGTGATCCTTTACATTAATCCAGTATCTCATCTTTAATTTGAGCCTTCGGATTTCTTGAGGCATTTCACCCATCTCTACTTGTACTGCTGTTATTGGAGAAGATCTTATTGCTCCACAACTTATTCGCATAGCTTGTGATTGAATAGCCTCGATCTTTAACAGTTGTGTTTTAGATGCAGAACTATACACCATACTGCCATAATCAATAGCTGCTCTTATTAGAGCACAATAAATCCTTTTAAGAGACTGACGACAAGCTCCCCATTCAACTCCTGACAAACATCTCATTACATTTATTGCATTTTTTACCTTTGTCTACCAATTTCTGAATATGAACTCTAAAATTAAATTTTGAGTCCATCCACATTCCCAAAAATCTGATTACTGACACCTGCTCCAATTGTTGTCCATACATTTTAAGATTCATTATTGGACTGATTTTTCTTTTTGTAAAACAGATCACCTGAGTTTTTGCTACAGAGAAACGGAAGCCCCATTCATTAGCCCAACTTTCTACTTTTTCAACAGCGTTCTGCATAAACTTCTCCACATGTCCCACATTGCGGCCCCTTTTCCACAGCGCCCCGTCATCTGCATACAAAGACCTTCCTATCCCCGTGTCTATCTGATTAAAAATATCATTAATCATTAGATTAAACAGAATAGGACTGCTAACACTTCCTTGAGGTGTTCCATTCTCTATTTGATATATCTGAGAAAATGCAGAACCCACCCTAACTTGTATAGTTCTTTTAAACAAGAAATTCTTGATCCAATTATACATTCTTCCTTTTAATTCCATTCTTTCTAATTTTATTAAAAGTCCCTCTTTCCACATCATGTCGTAAGCTTTTTCAACATCAAAAAATACTCCTACGAACACTTCCTTGTTTACTTGTGCCTTTCTTATTTCAGCTTCCAAACAGATTACAGAGTCCATTGTGTTTCGCCCTTTCCGGAAACCACTTTGATATGGTGAGAAAAGATTTTTCTTCTCAATGATATATACCAATCTGTTCTCATCTTGAACTAGCTCTCTTCTTCTCTATTTGAATTCCGCAGTGTAGACACTGCTAAGTGTATTACTGCCCTCCACAGGTCAAAGTTTGAACTAAATTGTCAAACAATATGCTAGTGCAAGTATATAACAATTAATTCAAACTTTAACCTGTGGAGGGCAGTAATACACGTAGCAGTGTCTACACTGCCAGAATTCAAATAGAGAAGAAGAGGAGAGCTAGTTCAAGATGAGCATTATTGTAAAAAACGTATAGTAGTTTTTTTGTTTGTTTGTTTGTTTGTTTGTTGTTTTTAGAAAATGAGCGATGGTTTCTCTAGATAAGACCCTTATTTCTCATCTGGGATTGTGTAGAATGCTTTGAAGCTGCACTGAAACTGTAATTTTGACCTTCAAATATTTGGAGGCCATTGAAGTCCACTATATGGAGATAATCTGGAATGTTTTCATCAAAAACCTTCATTTCATTTCGACTGAAGAGAGAGATGACATGGACATCTTAGATGACATGGGAGTGAGTAAATTATCAGGAAATTTTAATTTGAAAGTGAACTAATCCTTTAATGTAATGGCTATATTCCCAGTTTGGTAAAAACAAAACAAACAAACAAAAACATTGTTTTTTTATGCTACTGAAATAATCAATGTTAAGTCTTCTTTTACTAATCCAGTAAACAAATTCATAAAGGTTCTTGGCTTGTCTGTAGCCAGAATATGATGTTTTTTCCCCACCAAAAACTTATTATTACAATTAGGCTATGAACTGTCTACTCTGTCTCGTTCAAAAATTATTTCAATTTTGCATTAAAAAACAAAACAAACAAACAAAAAAAAAAAAACAGCCTAAAACAGAAATTAAAATCTTATATTCGTTTTCAATAACCCTTTCTCAAAAAACTTTATGTTTTAACATCCGTGACATTAAAAAGATTGTAATTTCCTCCAAACCTCCCCTTACTTACTTGAAGTCTTGTCCACTAACGTCCTTTTCACACATTCTCCATCTGCAGTGCGTGTTGTTTCCGTGCAAACTTTAACAGAGCTTTCAAACTGCACCGGATGTGGTTACAGTGGCGGCGCATCTGCAGCAGTACAGCGAGTCTAGTTTTTGCTGTCTGAAATACAGAGATTTAAATAAACATAGACTGACATGAAAATGTACAATTCCCCCAAAATGCATATAATTTTAATGTCTACTGTGATTCACAGTCAACACACAGCTTTTAGATAAACAAGGCGACATTTCACATAATGGACAGCACTCGTCTCTTGTAGAGGTGGAAAAATAAAGTTATTTATGACCCACGGGATTTCTTGATTGAAGATTTAAAAGCGTAATAAAAGATGAGAGGCGGTTGTTTTCGTCTATTGTAAGTTTTAATTTAAAGTGTTTGTGATTTTAACATAGCCTATATTAAATGGTTACCCTTTCGGAGCAACGTAATGTATAAATCTAAAGTATTTATAAAATCTAATGAATTGAGTAAAACTTTAAATAGTAGTGCGCTTAACGTGACATCTATGAAATAGTCTATGTACAAAAGAATCACAATGCTGACAATCCATGATCAGTAATCAAATGATCAGTTGCGCACTGCACAATAGAGCATCCGCATGGATCAAATCTAGTGAGCAACAGGTTTATTTGCTATCTCTGTTGTGTTGATGTGTTGTTCACAGTCATGTGACGTTACTTTCGTTTTCTTCTTCTTCGCTTGTTTTACAGGAGGGTTTTGAACCAGCTGAATAGTTGCACCCCGCCCCCTACTGTACTGGAGCGAGGATATTCTTCCACACATCTAAATTCCATGTTTACAAGTACTTAATGGACATTCAACAGTGCATGTTTTATTTCCCTGTTCCTGTAATATTATCTAAGATGATGGATATTGTAAATGACTGACATTCTGAGGTTTGTATTTGTTACACATTGAATCCTTTCTGCTCCCTGACACTAATTGCATAAACCTGCATTATGAAGAATCTTTCCTGTATTTTTTTTTTTTTTTTGAAATTATAAATTGAATTGCCTCTATTCCCTTTACATAATTTTATTAAATATATCCAGAATCGTCTCATCTATCTTAAACATAACAGGTTTATTCTTTTCCTGTTCCAACTCCACTACGCTTTTAAGTTTTTAGCAGCATCTAAAGTTCCTCGTCTAACTGGTTTTTGATCCTGTCATGACTTTGCCCGGCTGATGGTCATAAACACACTTCACATGGTGTGATGAACTCAACTGCATCACATTATATCCTGAATCAATAGATCTAATTATACAAGATTTGATTTCTTATGTGTTGATGATTATTTATGTGATGTTCCTGCATGTTTCCCTCTCAGATTGATGTATATATATATATATATATATAGTTGTATACACACACACTATATATATATATATAACAGTAAACAAGTACAAATCTATTTAATTTATACCTGTATAACAGTGTCACTGGAAGCATGATAAAAAATGCATTAACTCAAGTAAAATTAGTTGCAAAATATAATTGAAATGTATAGAAATAAGGGCATTTTTTCATTGTCACAAACACTAACTATAAATTTTAATAACCGCATGTGACCGCAGATGTTCATAAAGCCACCTTCTGTTTTCTTCTATTGGACCAGGGAAGATCCCAAAACAAAGAAAGATCCAGGACTTTACTGGTCCTCATTCAGTGGAGATGGTCTCTCCTATGTCAACATCTGGGCAGTCGTCCAATCACAGAGTGGCTGTACCTTGAGATCATGAACACAAGCTCTGCTGAGCTCAAGACATGAACACGTGCAGAAAGGAACGGCCTAGATTCTCCCGCTGTAGGAAGAGATCGCTTTCCATAAGGAATTGTGATGATGAGGGCACAGAGTTGTCTGTCTCTCCCTCAAAGAGGAACTCCTGTGTTTCCTGTTCATTTAATTCCAGATCAGCATTATATCCCATCAAAACAATTATTCAAAATGTAAATGTTCAGTTCAACTATTAAACTGCATACTGTAGTTCAAACTGAAACCGTACTTCAGTTTTTCAAGAACTGTAGAATAAAAGTGTCTGATCACTCCATCAGCAACTGCAGCATCTCCTGAAAACAACGAACATACAGTAATTAAGCTGACGTCACCAATACTCTATATGAGCTAAACGATTCAATTACCATGAATGAAACTCAGCTGTGTTGTTAATTTCATCATCATTGGTTGTGTGCACACTCTTGCAAGTTGATTCTGATCTGCTAATGAAACCAGTGTCCCTGATAACGATTCGATCACAGCTACATGCTAAGAAAGTGATATTCTGTGGCCACAGAAAAATATCCTTTTTGAAACGTTGATAGACGATCAATACTGAGTGTTTGCTGACCGAACAGATTAATTGATTGTAATATTAATTCAGCTACATTAAGTTGATTCAAATATGATTATTAATATTTCCCATTTTGAGCTAATAAATATTGTTACACCAGATTGATAAACTTCATAGAAAGCAGAACAATGTTTTGACTGATGAGAGATGTTATATATAGATAGACAATTATGAAAATATAATGTTTTTGGATATTTTTCAAGCAGTCTCTTGTAGTTTTACTTAATGAGTATAGATAAGAGCAGTGTTTGTACATGTACTGCATGTCATGTCCTGTCCATTATACATTCACCTGATGATAATGACATTGGAGACCATTTACGTTTCATCACTGTTTTGTTTAAGCTGCATATAAATGTAGTTTTATTGTTTCAGATTTGTGAGGCCGATGATGCACTAAGTTGCAGACAACCTTTACTGACCGTACCATGAATGAATGAATGAATGAATGAATGAATGATAGCGCTTTCATATGTACTACTGTACAGCTTTACAATCATATCAGGTCTCTCCTCATCCACCACCAGTGTGCAGCATCACTTGGATAATGTGACGGCAGCCACAGAACAACGGCTCCAGTGTGCTCACCTCACACCAGCTGTAGGTGGAGAGCATTACATCCTCTACAATGGGGAGGCGATGTAAGGTGACCTTTAAAACAGCCTTGTTACAGCCATTCTGTGTGAAATTATTGTCATTACTAAATTATTGTTATCCTGTGCCTTAATGTAATTATTTATATTAATAAAAAACAAACAGACTGACTGTCCTCACAATAACGTTTTAATGCGCTGTGACCTATAGTCACTAATTTAAACATCTTCAATGATTTAAACATTGTTAAACGGTTGATTGTAACATTTGAAACACACTAAAGGCTACTCTTTAAAGGTGCCCTAGAATTAAATATTGAATTTATATTGGCATAGTTGAATACAAGAGTTCAGTACATGGAAAAGACATACACTGAGTTTCAAACTCCATTGTTTCCTCCTTCTTATGTAAATCTCATTTGTTTAAAAGACCTCCGAAGAACAGGCGAATCTCAACATAACACCGACTGTTACGTAACAGTCGGGATCATTAATATGTACGACCCAATATTTGCATATGCCATCCCATGTTCCCAACATTATGAAAGGCATTAGACAAGGGCAGGACGTCTGGATCTGTGCAGAGCTGAATCAACAGACTAGGTAAGCAAGCAAGAACAATAGTGAAAAATGGCAGATGGAGCAATAATAACTGACATGATCCTGATGATATGATATTTTTTAGTGATATTTGTGAATTGTCTTTCTAAATGTTTTCGTTAGCATGTTGCTAATGTACCGTTAAATGTGGTTAAAGTTACCATCGTTTCTTACTGTATTCACGGAGACAAGAGAGCCTCGCTATTTTCATTTTTTTAAACACTTGCAGTCTGTATAATTCATAAACACACTTCATTCTTTATAAATCTCTCCAACAGTGTGTAATGTTAGCTTTAGCCACGCAGCATAGCCTCAGACTCATTCAGATCAATGTAATATATCCAAATAAATACTATACTCACATGATCAGATAATGCCAAGCAGCATGCATGACGAACATCTTGTAAAGATCCATTTTGAGGGTTATCTTAGCTTGTTAACTGTGGTTATGCTGTTCAAGGCAACGCGAGCTCCTGGAGGGGAGCACGAATGAAGGGCCGCAACCTATATATCTGTGTATAGTTAATGATGCCCCAAAATAGGAAAAAATGAATTAAAAAAAATCTATGGGGTATTTTGAGCTGAAACTTCACAGACACATTCAGGAGACCACTTTAGACTTATATTACATCTTTTAAAAAGATTCTAGGGCACCTAAAGAACCACATTGTGTTTAATCTATAATTGACAGCAAATAACATTTATGTGTGAATAGCACTTCTAAATCAGAAGTGCCACACAGATTTCATCTTTATCTGCTTATTGATATTTACACTGTTTGGATCATCACGGACAGCACAGATGTGCCCTCTACGGTCACAGAATACGATCTCGGTTCTGATGTTCTGGTGTAAACACCTGTGTTGCTGCTGCTTGCATTGCTCACACTGTGGATGTTACATGATCCATCTGGGATAACTTTGCTAGGCGACAGTGCCGCCGTCGTCCACACTGTTCATTCACCAGTGTCTGCGGCGCTGAATGGCTGCTGTTAATGAGCCCTCTGGAAACCAAGCACCGACATAAGTGCTGCATTGCTGTATGGTTAATGGGGACACACCGAAGAGTCTTCCATCCTTTACCTCTGCGGTGTGCTTTGCAAATATAATGCCCTTTCAGCCACTATGCCCTTTTGCTAGTGCTTCATGTGAAGGTCTTCTGCTGCTCGAAGTGTTTTAGCTGAGGTCAGCTGCTTTTCCTTGCAGCTGAGTCTGACCCTCGCTATATGACACGGCAGGATTTATGAGATCCCCATAGTGTCAACTCTGATGCAACGTCGAGTGAACCGAACTCAAAAGGGAACGTCTCTGGTTACATAACATGACCTCGGTTCCCTAAAAGGAGGGAACGAGACATGTGTAAAGCTGCTGTGCTTTGTAGCTCAGTGTCAGCTGCTCTGCTTCAGTCCAAAGGCATTCAGAGGCAATGGGTGTCCACCTGGGGGGACCCGCCTTTATTTTGTGTGCTTGAACGCCATTGGCGGGTGAATTATGAGCCATGAGTTTTCATAAGGCTTCAGTAGATTCGAGGAAGGCGGGTAAACCCCATAGCATCAGCTCTGATGCAGTGTCTCGTTCCCTCCTTTCAGGGAACTGAGGTTACGTTTGGAAACCAGAGACATTTTTGTTGTATTTACACCATTTAGACAAGCAGGTGTCGCTAACATGAGGCGTTTCAAGCGCTTCGAAACAGTGAATCATTTTGTGAGTCAATTGGTTTAATTGATTCAGAGTTTTGAAAAGCTTCTCCCGTCAGTACTTGTAGATTGATGAAATATTCCAGCATTTATTGGTGAATTGCTGTAAGTGGAGCTTCACTGGAGTTGAATTACTGAGCGATAAGAGCCTATCCATCTATCAAAATGTACTTGTTTTTAAACACAAATGGACATATTCTGCTGCATAAGGGCCTATTTCTGTTTTGTCTGTGAGTCGTTTTAACTTTTTTTATTCATTATGTTGTTTTATCTTCAGTGTAGACATATGGACAGAAATTTAAAGAAAAGAAAAAGAATCCAAATTAAAAATAAATTACAAATAAAAAATAGGAATATACAAATTCAGAAATAAATGTACAGTTTTGTCAGCAACAAATAACACTCCAATTGAGTTCAGCTTCATTTAATTTTTTTAATGAACTTACAATGTTTCCTTTGATCTTGAAGTCTGTTGAGCTCAGTTTGATTAACAGTTCATCATTATTTTATTTTATATCTCATAAATTTAGAGATTATAGTTCAACATTATGAACAATTTTACAAAAACTAAAACAAAACAACAACACACTTATCACAAATCACAACTTTATAACAAAGCTCAAAGATGTTAATTCAACATACCAGATATTTACAGATCTTTGCTTTGACCAAACACAAATTAAAAAGCAAGGGATTATGGGTATTACACAGCCACAATGCTTCTCCAGTGAGCATGATCAGTAAGAATATGAAGTTCAAACTCAAAGTGCTTAGCCTTAACAGTTTTACAACAGTAAACTGAAGTTTCTTCCATTAAGTTATTGTTTCTGTTTTCTCACTGATGAATCTTCATAAAGATCAGCATCTGACGCCTCAAAACTCCCACCTTCAACAACTGCTTCATACAGAAGACTTCAGTTTGAGATCCTTACCGCCTTCGTATAACTACTGCCACCAATGGTCTATACGAACAACTTAGCTCATTTTATATCTTTTGATACATTTATGTGCTATACTTGACAATCACGTTTATGATTAGAAACATTTTAATCATTATGGATGAGTTCAATCCAAACATTATTATATTTGTAGGTCTGATACTGAAGAGCCTGAAGATTTCTGCTGACAGACTCATCTGAGCTTCTTCCTCCTGTTCACCTTTAAATAAAACTAAACCTTCATTTGTCTGAATACTAAAGCAACATTAATCATTCAATATCACGTTTCTAACACACATGCTGCTTTATTTCATTGTAAAGTCTGAGTCTCTTCCATCTGTATGAAACACATTTACACATTAATCACACATTTATTTCTCCTCATAGACACAGTAGTGAGACTCTTCTGTGGATCACCTGATGATTTCTGCTCCTCTCATGATGATTTCACACTATGATATAAAGCATCCATCAGAGGTGTTTGGAAATTCAACTTGTTTAGAGATGACTGGAGATCTAACTCTATCAGGGATGTTTGGTAATTAATTATTTACTCTGTAAGGTGAAACCCAAGAGAAAACAATGTAGAGTAAACATGAGTTAAATTAAATCCCAGTAATCAGATTAATTACTGACTTTACATGATCTTACGGAGATATTTGTGTTTTAAATATAATACATTAAACCATGAATCACGTTGATATGTTTGTGTGTTTGTGTTGGTGTGACTCCTATTGAGTGACTGTAAAGAAGAAACTAATGAGTGTACGGCGTATGAAATAAACCACGGGAGCAAATACAAATGATATTCTGAATTAAAACACAATCCTTTAGTTAAAGCCGTTTGTCCTCTAGTTTAAACATGTTTGTAGGGCTCTTAAATAACTGAAAGTAAAGTGAGTGTAAAGTAGTGTGATAGTGTCAAAGTAGCTAGAGCAGAGACATTTTCCATGTGAACTGGAGCTGAAGCTGAACGCATGATTTTCAGGCAGCGTTTTCTAAATCTGAACAAGTCTATTTTCAGACTGAATGATTCACTACTGACACAGTTAATAAAGCAGTGTTGTTGAATAATGTTTTTGGCTCTTTCCTCCTTTGTGTGAACATCTTAATAACTTCACATTTAGAACAAATTTGTTGCAATAAAGATCTTTCTTTGAATATCACCCACCAGTCAGTCTCGTCAGGTTGAGTCTCGTAACGAGCCGCTTTGAGTCTCCGATCATATTCAAACTCAGATCAAGATGTTTTAAAAACTGCAGTGCTTTGAGAGAAAACATCTGTAATGCCACAGTCCAGTAGACTAGAAAGACAAAACAGAGGAAGAGAGATTATCTTACAAACAATCATTACGGTGAAAATGTTGCCAAATATATGTGAACTCAGACTCATTGTGAGATATTGAGTATAAGTGTTTAGTTTAAACTGTTAAAGTGATTTTAAGCATTTGATTCTTGTGTGAAGAGAGACACATCTCAGATGAAGGTTAAAAAAACGTCATTAAACTAGTTGTTCAGTTCGGTTCTGTACACACTGCAAATAATTTCTGTAAATGTGGTTGTCACTACCTGTATTTTACTGAACTGTGTGTGTACAGAACGGGATTAAACACTAAAAGGAGAACTGACAACTGAATTTAGCTGCAGTGTGAACATAGCTATAGAGATAGATAGATAGATAGATAGATAGATAGATAGATAGATTAAATGAGTCTGAATTAGTTTCAGTGGATTAGAAATATCACAGAATGTCAGTTTAATTTCTAATGGGTTTCGATTTGTTTAAATTTGAATTTTGACAGTTGGAGTTTGACAGTTTTGGCTCATCTGAACATTCTCAATGAAAGTCAATGGTGAACTAATCCTTTAACTAAAACCATTTCTGAATTTCTTCAGATGGAGATGCAGCGCTACAAATGATGTGATTGTGCCTGTTGACTTAAAATAAACTAAACAATACAGTATAATGATACTAACTCTAGTTTCTCCAGCTTGAATTGTGGGTTCATCAGTAGATCACTGAGGTTTTTCACTCCAGAGTCTCCTAGTTCATTCCAGCTCAGGTTCAGCTCTCTCAGGTGTGACGGGTTTGATTTCAGAGCTGAAGTCAGGATGACACACTGTTTCTCTGTAATACTGCATCCAATCAGACTGAAGACAGAAAGAGAAAATGACTCAAATCCATGTTCAGTTCATGTGTGAGTTAAATGAATCATGAATAAATTCATACAGTCACTAATAAACCAGCAAAACATTGAACTTAATGAGAAACGAACAAACCAAGACAGGAGCATTTGAGGATACTAGTTACAATCCATGTCTGGATCCGTCCTCACTCCCAAAAATAAGTGAATTTATCACTGTAGATTAATATATAGAATCAATACAGAAACAATAGAAAAATGAACATTTAAATGGACTATTTTCATTATTAATGTAAGAAAATCTTATACTGTACATGAATCGATTATTAAGTCATTTTAGAGTGTAATTTACAATCTCTAAATACACATTTTGTTTAATAAAAGAAGATTTAGTGAAAAGCAGTGTTGGGCACGTTACTTTAAAAAAGTAATTAGTTATAGTTACTAGTTACTTCTCACAATAGTAACGGAGTTAGTAACTGAGTTACATCATTATAAAAGTAACTAATTACCAGGGAAAGTAACTATTGCGTTACTTTAAAAAAAATAAAATATGTCAAATAACTTGAATGCCCCCAATATTAAATATGTCTAAGAATAAATTATTCTTGATCCGACTCGTGACTGATGATCCGCTCTTGCTTATGAAATTTCTCTGTACTGTACAATACGTGTTTGTAAGCATTAAAGAAAATGTAGTTTCATATTTATGTTTAAATAGGCCTATGTTACGTTTTAAATTCATTTACTTGATTATGAAAATGAACAGCATGAGTAAGATACATCAGATGTGCAATATATCGGGAGACATGGAGTGGGTCAGACATGATTTGACCACTTCATTAAGTTTTGTTTGTAGAAAGCCTTTCTTTAAAGTGAATTTCGTTTTGTAAAATTGTATCTTAATTTTAATCAATGTTTCATCAACCGATTGCCTGGATTTAATAAAGAAGCAAATATAGCAGGCAATATAATCATGGCAGGCGCGGGCGTGATCACTGGCGCGTGAACTGGAGCGCGACTTATAGGCTAAAGAACCGAAACTCAGCGTATAGCTTGCCTCGCAGACATGAGAAATATATCTACAGAAAGCTTGACATATCTAAAAACGAAAAGAAATAGGCTACTCTGATTAGTACCGAATGAAATGTGCATTTTCTCTCTAAGCGTTCCATGAAGATGAGAGAGCAGCAATGTCAATTCATCTTCACAGCCGACACTAATTCAGAAAACATAACTTTATTAATAAACAATTAAAATGTCTCCTTGCTGTGTTTCATCACATTCATAATTATTACTTTTGCCGTTTCTTTATGGCAAGCTTTATACGTGCGCTTGAGTGCTATAGTCTATATTACATAAACGCTCATTATTATGGTTTATCTCAGTATTTAAGAAATTAAATTAATATACTGTGACCAGTCAACTAATGGCTTAAATGAATAGTCAACTAGAAAACTTATTTCACATATTTTCATCCAGCATGTCACAAAGGGTATTCTGGTTTGAGCTCACGCTCCGCTCACATGCTCACAGACACACACACAGAGCATCGTTCATTATTATTTTCATTTTAAAATTATATTTGTGTATGACTAACCGCAGCACACACCAGAGAAAAAACTTTGCAGGTCTTATGGCTGAGAGAGAGCCTACTCGGATGAAAACCTCTTCAGTCAGCTCAATTACGTAGGCTAACGCGGATTTTTTGTCAGTAACGTTACTGAACTCGTTACTGAAAAAAGTAACGGCGTTAGTAACGCCCTTATTCCCATCACTGGTGAAAAGTACCATTAGTCTGTTCTCACTTCTGTCTTGTTTCACAGCAAAGATTTGTCAGATTCCAGCATATGAAACTATTTTACAGCCACAAAGTTTAAAATGCTTCAAAGTTTAATTATATTTCTACTTCATGAATAAATTAACCTGGACCAGAGCAGAGCAGAGCATCATTATCAATTATAAAACAAAACAAAACAAAAAACATTGTTAACGGTTTCAATGTAGGAACATACTAACTATTCATGTAAATTACAGTAATACTGTTTGCATGTGTTTTATAACAGGACCTCAACAGGGTGCGGGATTGTTTTGCACAATTTTAAAAGGTAGAATCAGATATGAATATATTAAATAGTAATAATAAAGTAAATAATAATATACTTGGTGCTTAAAATGTGTCTAAAATGCAAAATAATAGTTTTAAAAAAAAACAGATTGTGAAAATGAAAACAAATATTTGTTAAATGCCATTTTATTTATCATCTTCTTATATTTTTATTTTTTGTAAAGTGTTTTGTAAAGTCATACTTTTGTTATAACAGGCATATTGTTTTGAACTGCTTTCACAATGGTTACTATTAATAGTGTAATAGTTTTTGGTGAATTGTATTTAAAACCAGACCACAATCCTAATAATCAAACTATCTGTGATATTTGGCCACTCAAATAGGAAATGTCCCTGGTTTCCATTTCAGGAATCTGGTCATCTTACTCCAGGGGTTAATAAAGGCCTTCTGAAGAGAAACCATGTGTTTGTGTAAAAAATATCTATACTTAAACAAATTATGAAGTAAAATATGTAGCTTCCACTAGACCGCCTTCCCTATTCAACTTACAGAAAAAGAGTAACTTACGTGACACAAGTTTACACTTTCTTCGTTACTTGAATCTGGTGGAAGCTCAATATTTGATTTCATAACTTGTAAATTGGATATTTTTTTACACAAACACATCGCTTCACTTCCGAAGGCCTTTTAACCCCCTGGGTCGTGTGGAGTACGTTTATGATGGATGGATGTGGATGGAGACACTTTCTTCAGCTCATACTCACTGATCCTGTTCATGCCATATAAAGCTCAGATGCGTCAGGATATTTATTAATATTTCTCTGATTATGTTCATCAGAAAGAAGAAAGTCATATACACATAAGATGGCTTGAGGGTGAGTAAAGCTTGGTCTAATTTTCATTTGAAAGTGAACTAATCCTTTAACTAAAACCATTTCTGAATCTTTCTTCAGATGGAGATGCAGCGCTACAAATGATGTGACTTGTGCCCTGTTGACTTAAATAAACTAAACAGTAAATACAGTATAATGATACTAACTGTAGTTTCTCCAGCTTGAATTGTGGGTTCATCAGTAGATCACTGAGGTTTTTCACTCCAGAGTCTCCTAGTTTATTCCAGCTCAGGTTCAGCTCTCTCAGGTGTGACGGGTTTGATTTCAGAGCTGAAGTCAGGATGACACACTGTTCCTCTGTAATACTGCATTCATACAGACTGAAGACAGAAAGAGAAAAAGACTCAAATCCATGTTCAGTTCATGTGTGAGTTAATGAATCATGAATAAATGTCATACAGCACTAATAAACCAGCAAAACATGGAAACTTAATGAAACTTAAACAAACAAACCAAGACAGGAGCATTTGAGGATACTAGTTACAATCCAAGTCTGGATCCGTCCTCACTCCCAAAAATGGTAACACTGTAGAATACTGATCCTTCATTAATGAGTAACTACACAGGAACAATGAATAATGCATTATTAACACTCTAGTAACTACTATTAACTAACAAGTAACTCTGATTAATGAATTAGTAAGTGTTGTGTAGTTATCATTAATGAAGGATCAGTATTCTAAAGTGTTACCCCAAAAATAAGTGAATTTATCACTGTAGATAAAATATAGGAACAATATAAAAACAATAGAAAAGTCAACATTTAAATGGACTATTTTCATTATTAATGTAAGAAAATCTGATACATGAATGATTATTAAGTAATTTTAGTAGGGCTGTAACGATATGCGATATGAAACCGAATCACGATACGCAGGTCCAAAACCTGTATCGCGATGTGAGAAGGCAGAATCGCGACACACCCCTTCCAACTCCCAGAGTTATCCTTCCTGTCCAGATCCCAATGCTACACATTTTTAAATTACTATAAGTATTAGGGGTTGTAACGATTTATCGTAGTGGTGTGTCTCAATCAGCTCTCTAGTTCAGTAAGTGTTTCGGGCACACATTGAATCTTGCAAGCAGGTTTAAACGTTTCATGTCAGTCTCTTGCATGGTCGCGTGAGAAAAGTCGTGGCTTTCTTTCACCGCAGTGCACAGCAACAGCTGTGTCACAGAAAAAGCAAAAGACGCTTGCGATGCTGTGCTTTAAGAAGTTCTGTGGGCCGTTCACATATTGCGTCTTTTCCGCGTGCAAGGTTTATATTTTCAAATGTAGCCGCGCGGCAGGCGCGCTCATAATGAGATCAACGCGGTCGCGACGCGCCTGCAATCTCAACTTCTCAGAATGCCTCAAACGCACCGCAGGTCGTGTGACAAGAATCAACGATCAGCTATGGCCTTTCCGTAACAAACATCAAAAGCTCAGCCGAACAGCTGATCATAGCTGTAAATGGTGTTTTTATATCTTATCTCCATCAATATATCTCGTAGTAAAACTAATGCAAGGGCTAGAAATCATTTATCCTTTGCAGAAACATCCTGATCTTGGAGAGCTCAGTTCATGGTTGCATAGCACGACCGACGCCACGGGAGCGCAAGCGCTTTGGAAAGAAGGAGAAGCGGTGCGGCCCGCCTTCCACGCGTTTTTAGACGCGATATGTGAACGGCCCTATTCATAATTCTAAGTTCATGTTAATTTAACATTTTTTTCAGTTACAGACAGCCTATTTAACTGTTAATTTGAATACAGAAGGTTTTTATTAAAATTTTATATTATTTATTTTATTGAAATGTGATCTTGTATGTACAACAAGGAAAATTATTGAAATTTGTTCATGTTTTTTTAATAAATCTTGTTTGAATTTCAGTTTCATTTGTTCAAAATATGTGATATGTATCGTTCGTGAACTCTGTATCGAGATACGTACCGTATCGTGACCTGAGCGTATCGTTACCCCTAAATTTTAGAGTCTAATTTACAATCTCTAAATAACATTTTGTTAATAAAAGAGATTTAGTGAAAAGTACATTAGTCCAGTATAAATGTAACATTTCAGAATAATCTGTAGTGTAACGTTTTGTTGTGTGTTTTATTATGGGTGTTTCGTTGTGTTTGTTGCCCTAGTTAGTGGTCTGAGTTGTTAATAGTCCTGAGCTGTTGTCTGTTACCTTGATTACTCTGTTCTGTGATTTAAAACTGTTAGTGTCTGTTGTTCATGTTGTGTGTTTTATGTTGAAGTGGTTGTGTGTTTATCTCTCCTACATGTTAGATTGTGATTAAAGGACCAGTGTTATTGTATTCCAATTCATGCATTGGTTACACTGTTTTTAGCTTTCTCACTTCTGTCTTGTTTCACGCACAGATTTTTCAGATTAGCATATGAAACTATTGTACAGCCCCAAAAGCTTCAAATTTTAAGTTATTATTTCTATTTTGAATGAATTACTTGGACCAGACTTGGACCAGAGCGTCATTATCAGTATATAATAAAAAAAATAAAGTGTTAACGGTTTCAATGTAGAATACGACTATCATGGTTTAAATACAGTAATATGTTTGCATGTGTTTTATAACATGCCTCAACAGGGGGGGATTGTTTTGCACATTTTAACACATCTCGAAGTTCTGCAGTCAATGCATCATTTCCACACACCACATCTGGGCACGTTCAAGCTCAAACCGGTGCGCAACGTTTTCGCTACTTTTTCCCGGGTTTACGACTGTTTCCTGGAAACGGTCGCCACG
>JAOTNS010001381.1:0-35376 GCA_028476615.1 Culter alburnus
ACTGAAGACCACTGCCATTTCTCTGCAGCCCAATCCAGACATGTCCATCAATCACATCTTCTTCAGCTCGTTCATGTCGTTCATGTTGTCAACGGTGGCCAGATCTGTGTAATTCTCTCTGCAGTATCTCTGAGCTTCAGTCCAGTTCTTCCTCACGTTATAAAGTGATACTGACGCTGAACACATTCAGATACGGAGCAGAGAGCTGTGAAAGAGAGGGTTTGATTTGCTTTTCATAACAGAGTCAAACCTGAAGAAACTATAAACCATCAATAAAACAACAAACACACTCACCAATGAGAAGAAGAATGAAAATATAGAGTTTGCTCCATTTCTGAGGAAGAAAACATTGAAAAACTCAGATATCAAACATTCGCAGATTCTTTTTGGAGTAAAATATGACAGTTTCAGTTAGTATCTGAACAGCAGCATGAATTCACTGTACATAATCATTCAGACAATATTAACATCTCAAAGTCTAGTGTGTTTGAAGAATGAACATGTGAGTTGTTCTTACTTTAGAGGTCGTGTGTTTCTGTCCTGAGTCTGATGTTCTGTCTGCAGCTTCAAACAGTGTGATCATTATATCTGCTCTCATCCCTCATTCGTCATCACATCATTTGTGTATTCTCTGAAAATAATTTGTGTATTTGTCCAACTCTCTCCCTTTATTTGCATCTTGACATCTGTGTCACTCAGTGTCAGTCTATATAATTATGGACCTTAATTAAAATATCATGTATGTTTGTTTGTTTTGTTTCTCTGTTTTGGGCCACTTTTTATCTGGTGCTGGTGACAAAGAGGGAGAAACTTTTTTTTTTTTGCTCTCATGGGCTTTCTTTTATAAAATATGAACACATTTGCACGTAAACACATCCTCATCACTCATTTTCTTATCTCCACATCACATGTAGACATTCAGTCTGGACAATATTTACATCTCTGACGTGAAACAGGAGAAACAGTGAGAGTTATTGTTCTAGTCATATTTCATATTTCATCCAGTCTATTCATCTATTAGTTTTATTGCAGCTACAGGAATGTTACACTATAACTGTGTCTCAAATCAGAGGCTGCGTCCTTCAAAGTCCATGAAGGTTGAAGTGAGAGTAGTTAAATGAGGAGACAGGGGTCACTGCAGGTCAGAGTAATGGGCGTCCCAAAAGGTAACCCTACCCCACACCCTGGTGACAGTTTTAGTGACCAATGATGAAGACCTTTCTCCACGCCCCCTACCATTTAAAGGTTAGTTTGATGTTCCTGAAACATTTGAAAAACTACAACTGACTTCAACCACAGCCTTAGTTGAAATCAACTGAAGATAAAAGACATTAAATCTCTCCACATCTCAGAACCAGATTGACTTTATTTCTATCAGACGTCTACAGAGGTTTAGATGTTGATGTTTGGTTGAAAAGTAGTTTTGATATATCACCATCATTGTGATCAATGTTTGCTTTAGTTGGGCTCTTGCTGTTTGCTAGTTTATTTCTCTTTCAGCAATTGCAGGTATTTTCAGAAAATGATTCTGCATTGATAGAGAGACTGAGAAGGTAGATTAATATGTCTTATGTCTGTTTTAAAGACAGTTACTTCATCAAAGTAATTTAACCCAGTGTTTGCCAAAGTGGGTGCCAGACTGACTAGTGGTGCCAAGAATCTCTGCTTTTTTTCCAATTTAACAGCCTAAAACAAGTATCGTACCATATAATAATCTTTTACAGCATGTATTTTAAAAAAATATATCGAAACACCAACATATGAGCATGTCCAAGCGAAATAACCATGCAAAAACACTGATATATTTCATAAATATTTAAAGTTTAAATATTTATTTACCACCAACTGGACTGTTCTCAGGAGAGAATGCAGAAATGTCACAGTCCAGAAGACAGATGGACATCAACCCAGAACCACCACCACCCATAAAAAATAAAATCAGGCAGTACAGTGACAGCTACCTGGCTTACAGGGAAAAGCTATTAAATGCAGCAAAGAACTACTGAGTCATGCAACAAATGTTTATTGTCATTGATATGTACTTGAAAGAACGTAGTCTCAACTGGGGCATGTGTCATAGTATCTGCAAAGTGCTTTCCCATGTCTATGAGCTTAAACTCAGGCAGTTTTACACTGAGCATGACATACCCCACAAAGAACAGATCAACGTCGACTCATGGTGGCTAAGATTGCATACCTCACAGACATTTTTAGTCACTTAAATGAGCTTAACACAAAGTTGCAAGGAAATAATGAAAATATTTTAACAGCAACAGACAAACTTAACGCTTTCAAGGCCAAACTCAAGCTGTGACAAAAAAATACTAAAAAATAAAAACATCAACATGTTTCCTTAAACAGCAGAGCACCTCGCTCATAAGACACCAGTGCAGGATTTGAGGGTGAACCACACAAATGAATCTTCCAGATGATTTGTTCAAACATAATTCCACACAAAAACTCAACACTCCAGACTCCAAATCAACCCAGAGATTGTTTGATCCCCGAAACATAGAAATAAAACAGACCTTCTTTTCCTACAAGACCTTTGAATGATCTCTGAAACACAGGATTCAAATCTCTTAAAACCCACAGAGATTCAGACTTTACATATCAAAAATGCATCAGATCGTTCGTGTGTTTCCCTGTTGGATCGGAGATCTTCGTGGCGTTGTGTTCCTGTCTGTGTTCTTCATTGGATTCTTCACTTCACGGACTTCCCACATGATCTTCACTCACACGGACTTCCATCACGATCTTCACTCACCGTTTCACGGCCATCGAAGTCCCTGCGTCATCGTTCTCCTGCTGTCTGCACATAAACTTGACTACCTGTGTGTGAAGCTCAATAAATGAGATTACTTAACTTGCACTTGCATGCCTTTATTTTCCCGTGACAATTTCTAGACGGACTTGTAATTAAACATCGTTCAACTGCCTAATTCTGTATCATGTTTTCAACCTATACATGTGACTAGTTATGCTTAGATCCCTCACATTCATGTAATTGTTCTAAGTTTTGAATAGTTGATTGAAAGAGTGTGTTGTTTACTGTGCGTGATTGATTTCTAATAACTCAATGGATGGCATGATGAAAATGTATCGTATTATTTTATAGAAATCATTCTAAACTGTACTCTCTGCTAAGAGGAAAGTTAAGAGACCACAGATAACATGTAATTTGGTGAAAGGAGGAGAAAGCCACCTCTGAAACAAAGACGATACCTAATTGGTAATAACTCCTCAAAGAGGTTGGACAAACTCCTCAGTTTAAAAAATCAGGACACAAACAAAGAATCAGACAGATGAGAAGAGAAGACAATGATGACAAAGATCAGATTTCGGAGATGAAAATGTGTTAAAAACAAACATCTAACTACTCTCATCTCACTTACTTTTCTTTCTTTTACTTAGTTTCCATTCTTTTCCATGAGAGTCTCATGTTCTAAGTCAAGTTTTGCAGAAAAGTTTAACCAACGGCTCTACAGTCTTTGCCCGCCTCAAAACGTCAGACTTCAGCCACGAGGGAGACTCCATGGGAAAACACCCTTCTCCAAGCCAAAGATGCCAACAAAGGGAATTCCCATTTAAAAACGGTCCGTGCGCCGGGGCGCATTTTTGAAATGGGTTGTCCCTATTCTCTTAATGAGTAATGGGCGTAACGTTCAATAAACCAATCAGAGTGTCATCTCCCATTCCCTTTAAGAGCGAGATGCGCTCGCGCCATGGCGGATTGCTATTTACATGGTGGAATTTGTTGGCGATGAGTCAGTTAATATATATGTGTGTGTGTATTGGCACGATTGTTCAATTAATTAGCCAATTTCGTTCATCATTATAAGTAGTAATAGGCCGAATTGAAAATAGGTAGCCTAATTCTAATACACGCAATGACTATTCATCATTACATTTTTATATTTATGTAGCCTACACAATAGCTGAGGCACATAATGTTCTCATTGATTCACATTCATCCAGTCATTTCTAATATGAAGACACGATTAATACATGAAACTCAATATAAGAGAGAGAAGTACCACAGAGATCCTTAAAACACAAATGAGGAATTTAAAAAAACTCACACCATCTTCAGTTACATGAATTATATCATGATAAAACACAAAGAAACAGTATAAACATATAATGATGAGTACATGATGCCCTTTGACCCCTCACAAAATTCAATTAATTCTGAAGTTAGTAAATAACACAAAACGAGACAGAAAGAGTTTATAAAAGCAAACAGTGGTTCTGGATGTCAAATCTCTTAATTAACAACTGAACAACAAATGTCAATATTTGAAACTGTTTATTTAGTCTTACATGATACCCTACTGTGTAAATCTCTTTTATTTTATTGTGTAACCATATAGACACTGGTTCACAGAGATCATAGCGGCAAACCATTAAAACTTCTAAATGTTTAAAAAAGTAACAAAGCCTTGTTTACTGAAATCATGTGACTTTGGCAGTTTGATAAGTGTGCTGAATGATTCACAACAAACCATGTGATGAATTAAACTGAAGTTAAAGGAAGTGAACATACAAGCATTTGTTATCTTACATGAAATGTGTGTGTATCCATTCACTCATAATTGCTGCAGATGAAGTTGAGTTTGTGAGATTCAGGACGGCTGATCCAGCGCTGATCTCCTCCAGACTGAACTGCTCCAGATCTCACTGCAGAATCACAGTTCTCTGAATCATCAATCGCCCAGTTCTGATAGCACACGGTCTGTCCACTCACCCAGAACCAGAGGCCCACAGTGCAGGAGTGACGTAAACCCAACCACACCGCCTCAGTAGACGCCTGTTTAACCACATTCATCACACGACGCTGAATCTCTCCTGAATGAACCGAGACCAGATCCACGATTCTGTCTGCAGTATCTCAGAGCTTCAGACCACGTCAGATTCTCTTTGATCAGAATCAGTTTATCTGGATACAAAACAAACCACAAGCAGAAACTAGAGAGAGACTGATCAAAAACAACATGCAGAACAAACACTGTGGAGGAATTTGTCATGTCAGACATGTAGTGTGAACTTTAAGATATCTGGAGGTGATGGATGGATTGTGTGTGTTTGTGAGGATCTGCTCACCTTCATGACACACAAAAGGAAACTGGTTGTTGCAGGAGATGTCATGCCATTGTCCCTGAGTGTTCGGATCCATCGCTGTACAGTTTTCATTACCTCCATCATTATCAGGTTGATCAGACTTCCAGTATCTGAATGAGGAGTTACTCTGATCTGACCACTGCCATGAGTCTCTGAACAGACCGATCCAGACATCACCAGATATGTGACTCTCATTGATGAACTTCTGAAGCTGTTGACTCTCATTCTGGTTCCTCACACTGACCAGATCAATGTGATTCTGTCTGCAGTAACTCTGAGCGTCTCTCCACTTTCATCTGATTGACAAAGACGAGTCCTGTGTTCGCTTTAAGAAAAACAAATGGAAACAGATTCATGAATCAGTTTGTTCATTATTCTTATGCTGCTTTATGGTTTGATGTGAACAGGAGCAGCAGTGGAAACATCAGAAACACGTGTCATTCAAAGACTGTTTCTACAGCTGATGATATATTAAATATTCACAATATATTCTTGATGATTTTTCTGGTAAAACATTAAATAACGTTTGTGATCATTTATTGAAACTTTTATATTTCTTCATTATGTTTTGTTACACATTTCTCTAGAATACTTGATAGAATACTCTGCCCAAAAACGGGTTCTGACGGCCTGGGCAAAGGTGTAAAGCTTGTATGTCTTTTCAGCGCCCCTGTGAAGTTCACTTAATTTTTAGAATTTAGTTTCAATTTTACTTTAACTGCTCATTTAATCTGACTCCAATTTCAAATGATTATTACTCTTAGATAGTGTTTCTAATTAGAAATTAATCATTAGTCATGTATTAATTTAGATATTTGATTATTCTTGGTATCCCGTACTTCCAATTATTCGTTCATTACGAACACAATGTCGCTCAGAGATGCTTGCCCCGGGTTTGCGGTAAACTCACGCACACAAACTCACTAGTCTGATCTTCGTCAGAGGGTGTAATAGTTAACTAATACCTTTTAGTCGGTTGCCTACTGCGCACGCGTACAAAAAGTGTATTTAATTTAGCCACTTCCATACATCTTGCTAAACCAGTGGTAAACAGAAATCAAAAGGTCTTCAGATGAAGTGCCTATCACATAATGATTTCAGGAGAGTCCAGAATAAATCAAAATGTAACATTTATTTAAATATGTCATGCCAGTTACACATTTAAACAATTAGAAGCCAATTCAGAAATCATAAATACATAACATCAATTGCTCATAGATGAATCTAAGAGTAAGAAATGCATACAGTGATAGATGAATATTTCTAATAATTCACCCATCAATGGGGGTTCTGGTTGCAGAATGTCCCACCTGGCTGCTTTGCACTTTCCCTTAAACCCAGACCAGAAAAAAAAGGATTGTAAATATTTACTACACCACACCTGGTTTCAGGGGAGAGAAGAAGGTTATCAGATATCTTGAAGAACACCACCCAAAAGGAGGACAGAATTCTCCCGAGTTTTCAATCTTTCTCATAATACATAATGACTGCTTGAAACTGAGACCATTTCACCAATCGCACTGAGACATTTAAAATGATACCAAACATAAGGGAAAAAAAAAAATATACACAAGTTACATTTTACATAGAATATGCATTTGGAGAACTTTTAGTGTCTGGAATTAAAGGGAAAGGAAGGGAGTAGGAGTGGGGGGTTGCATACATGAGTGAGGAGAGTTTGGGCAAGGCGGTGTCCGATTTCTTTGAGATCTTCTCTCCAGATGAGTTTCATAGCTTTATTGCAGGGCGCTTGATCTCAGCTTTGTCTCGCAGGAAAAATCAAGTCTTAAGGCCTTTGCACACTGAGTCCGAAATTTTCATATGCATTTTTCGAATTTGTGATCTGATGTGTATTAATGAATCCATTGTGCAAAAATTCGCAAAACAATACAAAATGGAGTCTCAAGTAGTGAGGATGATTTTTTTGTCCTCTGTCTTCTTAAAAAGTGGTGGATACAAAATGGTCAATATTCATATTCATTCATTTTATTCATATTTCATGTTAATCATTTTTGGCTTATGATTTATCAGTATTACTTTTGATTTCATATATTCATGTACTCCTACACCATCCTCATCATATTTTCAAGTATTTACTCTTTATTGTACTCCTTTATGGTTATTCTTCTTTTATCTTTAAGAGTATGTATGCTTGCTATATTCAATTGTTCTTCAAGTGTTGACACGTTTGTGGTTAGATATTGGATGAGCACTGCAGAAGTGATGGTGTTTTCAGAATTAGTTGCTCAACATGATGTACCTTTATATGAAAATATGTCTGTTTCCATTTCTTCAGACATGTGATAATGCAAGATCTGCAATATTCTCTTAAGGGTGTCAAAACAACACCTTTTGTATCTATTTGTATCTATATTTGACCAGTCACTCTGACCTAGCCGTTACACCAACCATGACATAATGGATAAGTCTGTTTGACCTTATCTTATTAGACCAAATCATAAGTTTGAGTGGTACATAAGTTTTCCTATGCTTATGGCATAAAAAGTCTGGGTCTTTGATAGTTTAGCTTTTTCTTTGTTCTTTTCACTTTTTGCTTTTCTTGCTCTTCGCATCTCTTCTGCGTCTTCTACTTCTGGCTGCTTCTGCTTCTTTCTTCTACCTCTCATTACATTCTGCAAATGTCTTAATTTTGTTCCTTCTTTCTCTATATTCTTTATCTTTATCTTGATCTATTAGATAAAAATAAATCTAGAGTATTGTAACTATTAATTACTTAAATTTGTTTGTCTCTATAATTTTTAATTAATAAATTTATTCTTTATTCAGATTTGATCTCTGACATAATCACTGCTGGACTGCCTGGATCTCATTGCCTCAAGTTTTTGCATGAAAAGAGACAAAAAGAAAGAGGAATTTGGGTCCATCCACTCCTGCGATCACGTTGTTACAACAGAGACACAGGAAGCAGAGATATAAGCAGTTTCGGTGTTTATTGAAGTGACCAGCAGAGCAACAGGTAAGTAGATGGTGATGAAGATGGTTATAGGAGAAGAATGCAAGTTAATACTGTCCTTTTTTGTGCTGCAGGTGATGATGGATGGAGACACTGGAGATTGCAGACAGGAACACTCACACACACAGGCAGGTAGGAACACGAGGAGAACTGGAGACAATGGAGACGAAGGAGACGATGGAGGCGGGTAAGTATCACTTGGGAAGTCCTTGAGGTAAGCATACAACAAGTTGTACAACGAACGAGACCGACAATGTGTGTGTGTGAGTGTGGGTTTTGTAGTGTGGCTGATGACTGTGATGATGAGCTTCAGGTGGCGGTGATTAGAATTCCGGTGATTGAGTGCGCGGGTAAGGGAGTGAGGTGGAACCTGACGTGTCTGTGACAGTACCCCCCCTCCCACGGCCCGCTCCTGAGGGCCGAGGACCCCGACGTCGTGGTGGTCGTCCTCGAGGTCGTGGGGCAGGTCTGTCTGGGTGGTTGGTGTGGAAAGTCTGTAACAGAGTAGGATCAAGGATATCATTCTTGGGGACCCATGAGTTCTTCGGGGCCGTAGCCTTCCCAATCCACCAGATATTCTAAGAGACCACCACGGCGCCGGGAGTCCAGGATCTCGAACCTCGTAGGCAGTCCCATCGTCCAGGATGAGTGGAAGGGGGGGCTCGACGGCTGCCACGTCAGGTTCTGTGGAAGGAAGAACAGAAGGGTGGTGAGGTTTTAAGAGTGACACATGGAAGGTTGGATGAATTCTTTTGTACTGTGCAGGAAGTTGTAACCGGTAGGTGACGGGGTTGATCTGTCGGAGGATGGTGAATGGGCCAATGAAGCGGGGACTCAGCTTCTTGCAGGGCAGGCGCATCCTGATGTCTCTGGTGGACAGCCAGACCTTCTGCCCCGGTTGGTAGGTTGGAGCGTGGGAGCGCCGAAGGTCGGCTGTCATCTTGCGCCTGCGCAGGGCTCTCTGCAGCTGGTGGTGAGCTGAGTCCCATACCCTCTCGCTCTCCCGGAACCAGTAGTCGACTGCAGGCACGTTGGAGGGTTCCCCGTCCCAGGGGAACAGTGGGGGTTGGGAAACCGAGTACGCATTGGAAAGGTGTTAATCCAGTTGTGGCTTGACGGAGGGAGTTCTGGGCGTACTCGGCCAACCCAGGTACTGGTTCCAGGAGTCCTGGTGGCCGTGACAGAAGGTACGCAGGAAGCGACCGATCTCCTGGATCTTCCGTCCGTCTGCCCGTTCGACTGAGGATGGTATCCAGACGATAGGCTGACGGTCACACCCAGGAGGGAGAAGAACGCCTTCCAGACTCGAGAGACAAATTGAGGTCCTCTGTCAGAGACTATGTCTTCGGGGATTCCATAATGACGGAAGACATGATTGAACATTAATTCCGCTGTGGCCATGGCAGTGGGTAGACCTTCCAGGGGGATCAGACGGCAGGCTTTGGAGAAACGGTCTACGACAACCAGAATACAGGTGTGACCATCAGATTCGGGGAGATCCGTGACGAAGTCCACTCCCAGGTGTGACCAGGGTCTCTCAGGAACGGGCAGAGGATTGAGCTTGCCGGTTGGAAGATGGCGTGGGCTCTTGGAGATGGCGCACTCCCTGCAGCCCTGCACGTACCTTCTGACGTCGCTGGCCATGTTTGGCCACCAGAAGCGCTGTTTGAGCAGCGAGAGGGTCTCATTGACCCCGGGTGACCAGTGCCAAGTGGAGTGAACGGAGTGCAGTAGTGGAGTGCGTCGTGTCCTGGTGATGTAACGCAAGCCCTGGGGGCAACCCGGCGGAGTGCGTGAGGAGGCATTGGAGGAGGGTAAAGTCTCTTCTGACCATTCAATGGGACTCATGAAGATAGATTCAGGTAGAATGGTTTCGGGGTCGTCATTCTTTTCCTCGGGAGCGTGGAGACGTGAAAGAGCATCGGCTTTGAGGTTCTTGGAACCAGGGCGGTATGAAATGGAGAAGTTAAATCTTGAAAAGAACATTGCCCATCTGGCTTGGCGTGGGTTGAGTCGTTTGGCAGCTTTCAGATATTCAAGATTTTTATGGTCTGTTAGTACTTGGAAAGGGTGGTTTGCTCCCTCCAACCAATGCCTCCATTCTTCTAGGGCGAGCTTTACAGCTAGGAGTTCACGGTCCCCGATGTCGTAATTCACCTCCGCGGGTTGAGCTTGCGGGAGAAGAAGGCGCATGGATGGAGCCTACTTGGATTCCCCTGCTGCTGTGAGAGGACCGCTCCCACTCCGGTGGTGGAGGCGTCCACTTCTACGACGAATGGCAGGTCCGGGTTAGGGTGGACGAGGAGGGGAGCGGTGGTGAAGGCCTTCTTGAGGGTCTCAAAAGCTTCTGTGGCAGGCTGGGACCAGGACAGAGACTTGGGCTGCTTACGGAGTAGGTGGTGAGTGGACTGACTATGGTGCTGTAATTCTTGATGAAACGACGGTAGAAATTGGAGAAGCCAAGGAAGCGTTGGAGTTCTTTTATGGTACTTGGAGTGGGCCAGTTCTGGATTGCAGAGACCTTCCCTCGTCCATCCGGATGCCACTGTGGTCAATCACATATCCGAGGAAATGGACAGAGGGCTGGTGGAAAGAGCACTTCTCTGCTTTCAGGAAGAGATGGAATTTCCGTAAGCGCTTGAGGACCTCCGCAACGTGGTGGCGATGTTCGGCCAAGCTCCGGGAGTAGATGAGGATGTCATCAATATACACCAGCACGAACTTGTGGAGAAACTCCCGGAGCACCTCGTGGATGAAATCCTGGAATACGGAGGGGGCGTTGACCAGGCCATACGGCATCACAAGGTATTCATAGTGGCCGGTGGGCGTGACGAAGGCGGTCTTCCACTCGTCCCCGCGTATCCGGATGAGGATACGCGCTGCGGAGGTCCAGCTTGGTGAACACAGTGGCACCGCGGAGATGTTCCAGGGCCGCTGGGACGAGGGGAAGGGATATCTGAATTTTACTGTGATCTTGTTCAAGGAGCGATAATCGATGCAAGGCCGCAAGCCTCCGTCCTTCTTGGCCACGAAGAAGAAGCTTGAAGCAGCAGGGGAAGTAGACGGGCGGATGTATCCTTGGTTAAGGGCCTCTTGATATATTCCTCATGGCCTTCTCCTCCGGTACTGATAGGGGGTATATACGTCCCCTAGGCACTGGCTCACCCGGTAACAGATCGATGGCACAGTCCCATGGCCGGTGTGGAGGAAGCTTGGAGGCACGTTGCGGGCAGAAGACGTCACTGAAGGGGGCGTAGTCGGGTGGAACATCGACGGAGCGCTTTTCCACAGGACTTTCGATGGAAGTGGCATTGATGGAGATATTCTTGGAGGAAGGAGATCTTGAAACTGGAAGTTCTGGGAAGCAGTTGGAGAAACAGTTATCGCCCCACTTCAGGACTTCGCCCGTGCGCCAGGAGATGGTGGGATTGTGGAGTTCCAACCATGGGCGCCTAGAACCACGTCAGCGGTGGATTCCTCCAGAACCAGCAGATGGATGTACTCTGTGTGGGAAGATGCCCACTTGCAGTTGAAGGGGTCCCGTGACACGACGAATCATCTTGCGGCTCAGGGGTTTACCCGTGATAGAGTGGACCTGGTAGTTAGTCGGAGAAGGCGAGGTCTTGAGCCCGAGGTGTCGACAGAGGGCGCCGGAGATGAAGTTCCTGCTGACCCTGAATCGAGGAGCGCCACCACTGGAACAGAAGCATTATCAGCAGTAAGGTTTACTATAGTAGTGAGGGTTTCATCTGTTGTATAGAGGAACGATAGCACTCACCACGGGCCGAGGAGGACGGGTTGGGCATGTGGAAATGACATGCCCAGGAGATCCACAATATAAACAAAGATTCAGGGTCAGCCTTCTCTGTCTTTCAGCTGGGGACAAACGGGAGTTATCCACTTGCATTGACTCGGTGGCTGGTTCTGGAGGGCTGACGGGCTCGGATCGACGGAGGGTGGAGGTCAGTGGCTGGCCCTGGTGCTCTAGGAGACACGACTGCATACGAGAACCCACGCGGATGGCGAGTTGGATGAATTGTTCGAGTCCCATGGAGTCCTCGTATGCAGCGAGATGCAACCGCACATTAGGCTCCAAACCTTGTCGAAAGGTGGTGATGAGGGCTTGTTCATTCCATGGTCGCGGCGAGCGTTCTGAACTGCAAGGCATAATCGTTAACAGTACTGTTTCCTTGTTTTAAATTGTACATTTCACACCAGTTGAAGAGTCAGTTAGGGGTTTTCCGAAGACTTCTCTGAAGTGGGACACGAATGCAGAATAGGATTGTATGACAGAGCCTTTTTGAGTCCAGAGGGAATCCGCCCATTGAAGGGCCTTACCTTGCAACTGGAAATTATGAACGCTATTTTCGCCGTATCGGTGGGATAGAAGTGCGGCTGCATCTCCAGGACCAACTCACACTGAAGGAGGAATCCGCTGCAGTCCTCCGCCGATCTGAGTAGGGCGCCGGTTTGGCCATGGGACTGGCGGTGTAAACAGGTGAAGCAGCGGTGACTGCGGGCGGAAGAGGCAGCGGCGGTGGGTGCTGGTGACGGTGCTGGGTGTTGAGGAGTGAGTGCTCGGCGCAATGCGTCCACAAGCTCTTGAAACGGGTCCGGTTGCTCATGCTGATGGGTAGCTGTTATGGTCGGTCTTCTGTTACAACAGAGACACAGGAAGCAGAGATATAAGCAGTTTCGGTGTTTATTGAAGTGACCAGCAGAGCAACAGGTAAGTAGATGGTGATGAAGATGGTTATAGGAGAAGAATGCAAGTTAATACTGTCCTTTTTTGTGCTGCAGGTGATGATGGATGGAGACGCTGGAGATTGCAGACAGGAACACTCACACACACAGGCAGGTAGGAACACGAGGAGAACTGGAGACAATGGAGACGAAGGAGACGATGGAGGCGGGTAAGTATCACTTGGGAAGTCCTTGAGGTAAGCATACAACAAGTTGTACAACGAACGAGACCGGACAATGTGTGTGTGTGAGTGTGGGGTTTTTGTAGTGTGGCTGATGACTGTGATGATGAGCTTCAGGTGGCGGTGATTAGAATTCCGGTGATTGAGTGCGCGGGTAAGGGAGTGAGGTGGAACCTGACGTGTCTGTGACACACGTAGAAAGGAAAGAGAGTTCCCTAGTGAAAAAAGGTATGCTAAGTATACTTGCAGCCAGACTAATTATTAGTATATTTCAAATGTGTTAATGATTAGTTAACTTAAAGTGTGCTATTTTGAAACAACTAATTTTGTACTAAGTTGTAATTAGGTTGTATAAAAAACACAATTTTAAGTATATTTAGTGTACTTTTGTGCAGGGGCGGAGCCAGACATTGTAAACATTCGGGGCTTAGCCCAAATCTATGTTTGTCCAAAGACATTTTAATTTTCTATTAACAGCTTTACTGACATGAAAGGAGCTTTGGTTGTCGTATTCTTGTTCAGGAAATGTACATTATTTGACACTGTAATTTGTAAAACTTTATTGAACGTACCAGCTCTAGGGGGGTCCGGGGGCATGCCCCCCCCGGAAGAAAATTTTGTACATTTTAAGGTTAAATGCATCAATCTGGTGCACTCTGGAAACTCAAAATTAAGAGCTTCAACACATGTACAGTGTGCAAATTGAACAAAGAAACAGCATTGACTTGTACCTGGACATTAAAAAGGGTTCAAACATCTTTTTTTACAATACTTTTGTACTCATTTCTTTTTAAAAGATAAATCCTTGAGCTTTTATTTTGATCATCACCAGCTGATCGTGTGCGCAAATGTGCGAGAGAGAGAAAGCGCGGCCGGTGTATGGTCGGATACTGTAGAAAAGCGGTATTGAACTGTTTAACGTATTTTAATAGAGAGATGTGTTAAGAAAAATATATTTTGAGAGCACTGTTAAGAAACCTCTAACCTGAAATTCCTGCTTGCTGAATCGCACTCTTGCGGTTGACTGTGCTAGCTCCTCCCCTACCTGCTGCATATCAACAGAGAGGAAGAAACGGAGTAGCCCATAGGCTACCGACAGCAAAGAAATGTATTCTATAGGCTAGATTATTTTTAAGGTCTATTTTTACAGGCTGTATGCAGTATATGCAAAGCCAAAGCGCAATGAAATAAAGCAACTTATGATTTCGGGGGTTTACATAGGCTATTGTCCAGTTTCATATTTTCTCAGTGACAGTCATTACATTCGGGGCTTGACTCAAAACATTCGGGGCTGAAGCCCCGGCAAAATCGGCTGGCGCCGCCCCTGCTTTTGTGTGCTAAATTGAACAACTTCAAGTATACTTAGTACGCTTTAAGTAATATGCCTGTGTAGGTGCTAATTACATGCTTGATTAGTGATATTAAAGTGTATTTAATTTGTGTTATAAGTACACTTTGTGTTACAAGTACACTTTATTTGTGATTTAAGTACATTACAAATTAATTACGAGTGTTTTCTGAACACACAAGCAATATACACTGAATATATTATAGTATATACTGTATGCTCAGTACCTTTGGCTTATTCCTAATACTAAAAATTACACACTTTGCAGTCAATAACAATACACTTTGTTATTACTTATACTTTGTATAATATAGTCAACATTTGAAGTGGATCAAAACTTTTCATCAAAGTTGTCCTAAAACCTTCTTCTTATGACAACTTTGCTGAACTTTTTTGATCCACTTCAAATGTTGATTACTGTACTTTGAATTGCATAATCTCACACAATACAGCTGTAAGCTCCACCCGTCGGCCCAATGAAGGAAATCCAACGGCCTGGTTGAAGGTTATTCTGTGTGCACGTCTTTTCTGGCGCTTCTGTAAAAATCAACCTTATTTATTAAAATTTTTGGTTTCTAATTTAAGTCTGACTTTGTGAATAATTTAATCTGACTCTAAATTTATACTGACTCTTTGAGTTTACAGTATTTCTGATTTAACAGCAGATCAGTAGATTAGTTGTGACTTAATTTAGATCTTTGATTTTTTTTGAATATCCCATACTTTAAATTATTCGTTCATTAGGGACCCAGTGCCGCACAGAGATACTCGCCCCAGGTTTGCGGTAAACTCACGAACATAAACTCGCCAGTCTAATCTTGGTCAGAGGGTGTAATGAGTTAACTAATATCTTTAGTCGGTTGCCTACTGCTCACTCGAACTAAAGTGTATTTTAATTTATCCACTTCCATACACTTTGCTAAATCAGCGGTAGATAGAAATCAAAAGGTCTTCAGATGAAGTGCCTACTGCTCCTTCATTCATGCGCCTTCAGTTTGTTCTACCCTGGACACAGATTTACAGTAGCATTAGCCTCCCATAATTTACTAGTAACAATGATTTCAGGAGAGTCCAAAATAAATCAAAATTTAACATTTATTTTGCCAAGCAGGATTAAACATCAATTAAAAGAATTAAAAAGAATATATCACACAACTTGATCAGCAGAAAATACAAAACAATTTTAAAACATAGTAAAAAGCAATTTCAAAGAGTCAGCGGCAATATAGAGAGTCACACGGCAATAGTGTGGGAAGTTCTGAATACAGATGCTTCCTTGAGTGGTTTGCCAAATCCCTTTAAATACCCCAAGTCTTAACAAAACGACAGTAAACATTTAGCACCCAAATATTTATAAAGCTTTAGTTGGACCTTTTCTCATGCCCCAAAGGGTCACATGCCTGGTTTTAGGGATCAAACAAATGGTTAATAAAGATCTTTATTGGGGCATCTCCCACACCAGGAGAACAGGTTTTGTTTTCTTTATTCTTGCCTGTTCTATTGATGTGGGAGTGAAACCATCCTACCAGTCGCACCAGAAGTATTTACATTGATGTCACTTAAAAAACTAAGATTGTAGATTTGTGAGGTTTGCATGGCCTGAGGGGAAGGAGAGGGTGTGAGGAGTCAGGAACTCAGCATGGAGGGGAAGAGAAGAGGTCGAGCCAGGTGTTGTCCTGAGCTCTTTCTCGCAGATCCTCTCTTCAGATTAGAGAGTTTTATTGTTTTATTACAGGATAGGAATCTTGAATTCAGTCTTGGTGAAATCTATCCTTACACACTATTATAATTGTGCTACCATTTAAATACCGTTTAACAATATAAGTTGAATGCATTTGTTTTCAAGGCCATTAAAATAAATAAAATGTAACAACATTACTAATGAAGAGACATATTTCATTAACAAATCCAATAGTTTTTATTTAAACTTAACATGGTTTCAGCAAAACTTACCATGTTTTTCATTAAAGAAAAAAATATATTGGACCAATGGTGACCATCTATACACAAATACAAATTATTTATATTTCTGATGAGCTTCTCATTATTGTGTCTGATGGCGCTTACACAGAGACAGTGACCGCAGAAACACGTGAAGAACAGCATCTGTTAACAGAATATACAAGAGATATAAGGTCAGACAACACTTTATTCACGTTTACAATAGTCTGTCTGAATCCTACATTGAACCAATAGTATATCTGAACAGTAAATGAGGATTAGCAGCAGGGAACTGTATCAGTATGGCATGTCGATATTGTTTTCGGTACATAGTCAAGCATACAACACTTTATGAATTAATATCGTACAGAATACGGGCCGATTTGACCAATCATACAAACATGTGCCATAAACCACCACATACAAACTCAAAAAGGAGATATCAAGCCGAAATATCGCTCTCTATTTGTTAAAGTAAAAAAAAACCAACAAAAAAACTTACCTTCAAATAGCAGCACTTTTCTCCGGTTCTTTCAGGATCGCGTAGGCCATTAAATTCCCGGTTGTCGTCGCCATCTGTCAGTCTGCGATGTCACTTGATTGAACTTGTCAGAATTCCCAAGATTGAGCGATGTATTGCGCTTTCAGTGTTTTATTAAATAAATTATACATAGTGTCAATATACTTCACCTGAGTGACTGAGCGAGGAGATTCAGACACAACAAAATCTGATTGGTCACAGACCAAGTTGAAGAGACATTTGAATTCCGATAAGTTTAACCACTCAACATATTTTTTCGCATTACTTGTGCTGCTGGGTGTTTTAATATAGATTTGTGTGTACGATTGTAAAATGATTCTGCCAGTGTAAACTTAATAAGCATTTACTCATATTTGGAAATTGTATAGACTACACTGCATATATTAAATAGGCTTGTAATGCATTAGTCATACTGAAATAAATAAGCACAAGTAATAAAATGAATTCCAAGGATGAATAAGTAAACTTAAAAAATATACTCAAATTTAACTTTAGATACACTACAACTTCAGGATATTAAATAATGTATTTTTTAAATATACTTTCAGTGCATTGTTACAATGATCATTTTCAGCACACAGTTAAAATATACCTCAAATATATTTTTATAAAGTGCAAATAAATACACTTTTAAAAAATAAACTGAACTTACACTTCAAGTATATTTTTCTAAAATATATTTTTTTCTAAAATATCCTAAAGTACAATTATTTTAAAGTGTGTTAAAAGTTGTATTGTGAAAATATGATGCTAATATACTTTTTATATATTTAAAGATAGTACATTATTGTTAGTATATTTGCAATGTACTATAGAAAAAGGGAATATATTTAAAATACAATAAAGTATTTTTTTTTTTCACTAGGGTTCCACCTCCTTATCAAGGAGCTGCGGGATTATCCCGAATGCTTCAAAGTTTATTTGACCCCTTGTTTACACTGCACGCTTGTGCGGCGCGTTAAGCCTCGTTTAAGCCTCGTTTACACTGCACGCATGTGCGGCGCGTTACGGCTGCGACGCGGCTACCGGAGCTGATACGCGGCCATTCTAGTCAATGCTCGTGTTTACACTAGCCGCGCCGCGGTGCGTTTCAGAAGCATCCCAGAACTTTTTTTTTCACCTGGGAATACAAAATAAAGTCAAAATAATCACCATGTGTAAACCCCCGCTCATATTTCACATCACTAGGAGGCCAGAAACTGACGACAAGAGATTCAAAGTTGAAAAACATCTCGGGTTACTGATGTAACCCTTGTTCCCTGAGTAAGGGAACGAGACGCTACGTCAATGACGTGATGGGAACCCTCTGCGTGATTGCGTCATGAAGCACTTCTGTATCCAACCAATGAGGAAACGAGACGTCAGAGGCGGGTGACGTCACGGACTAGGAAACTATAAAGCATACCCAGAACAAAGAACGCTAGCTTCTGGAATATGTCTGAAGCAAGACGCTCAGGTATGCAGGGGGTACCTTACTCAGGAAACAAGGGTTACATCAGTAACCCGAGACATTCCCTTTCGTGGGAACTATCGATGCTACGTCAATGACGTGATGGGAACCCACCTATCCCAACTACGCCAAGTACCTGTCTATTATCTTGTAGAACCAAGGAACCCGGAGTAGAAGTTATATCTAGGTTATAAAACCTAATGAATGTGTGCTGGGATGACCATCCAGCTGCATCACATATATCATTCAATGACACTCCTGACATTAATGCTTTAGAAGCGCTTGCTGGACACCTTCGGGCCCCTCGACCACCCACTTGCTCATCCTCTGCTTGATGCTGGGCCCCCTTCTTGGGGACCCATAACATACAAACAACTGGTCTGTCTTTCGCCACAGGGCAGCTCTGTGGACATAAGCATCCAAAGCCCTAACTGGGCAAAGCAGATTATGTTTCTCCTGATCCAAATTTTCAAAAGGAGGAGGATAGGACCTCAATAGGACCCGGGACATTTGTGGGGACCTTTGGCACGTAGCCAGGTCTAGTATGCAGGAAAGCCTTAACCATACCAGGCGCAAATTCCAAACACGAAGGAGCAACCGATAGTGCGTGTAAATCTCTATTCTTTTCAGAGATGATATCGCCAGAAGAAAAATCGTTTTTAAAGTGAGAAACTTTTCTGACACTTCTTCTAGTGGTTCAAGGGAGCCTCAGCTAACCCTTGCAACACTATAGCCAAGTCCCAGGCTGGAGTCCTTGTATGTACTGCAGGCCTCAGCCTCAGTGTACCATGAAGGAAGCGTATGACTAGGGGGTCTCGACCCACCTAGGAACCATCCACAGGAACATGATAAGCCGAGATGGCTGCTATATATACCTTCAATGTTGAAGGAGATAAACCTTCTGAAAATTTTTCTTGAAGGAACTGAAGCACAAAGCTGATAGGTGACTGGACAGGGTCCATATTACGTGCACTACACCATGTAGAGAACAGTTTCCATTTATACATATACAACTTCCTCGTGGAGACAACAACTTCCACAGCTTCCATAGGTCTGGGCGGGGATGGAGAATCGTGCCGCCCGCTTGCGACAGGAGACCCTGTCTGAGAGGAAGCTCCATGGGAGAGCCGTGTAGTAAGGATATTAGATCCGCAAACCATATCCTGGTCGGCCATTACGGGGCCACCAGTATCAGATTGACCCCTTCTTCCTGGTGAACTTTTTCCAGAACTCCCGGGATCAGTGAGACCGGGGGAAATGCATACAGATGCAGCCTCGGCCATGTCTGTAGCATGACATCCAGCCCTAGAGGTGCTGGGTGCATCAGAGAATACCACAGAGGGCACTGGGTTGACTCTTCTGTGGCAAACAGGTTGACTTGAGCTCGACCGAAATTTTTCCCAATAAGCTCCACCACCTCGGTGTGGAGTTTCCATTCCCCAGGCCTCTGCTTTTATTGAGAGGAGCTTGCCCTGGGCCCACAGGAGGATCCGACGGGCCAATTTGCAGAGTTGGCGAGACCACAGACCCCCCTGATGGTTGATTTATGAGACCACCATTGTGTTGTCCATGCGGACCAACACGTGATGGCCCCTCAGGTCTGGGAGGAAGTGTTTCAGTGCAAGAACACCGCCATCATCTCCAGCCGATTTATGTGCCAGGAGAGTTGATAGTCCTCCCATAGACCCTGAGCCGAGCGACCACTCATGATCGCCCCCCAGCCCGTGAGGGAAGCATCTGTCGTAAGCATTAACCCGGTCCCCAAGCTCTGTGCGGGGGAGCACGGGTGGCCACACTGGCTTTGTGCTGCGCTCTGAGCACCGAGGAGCTGGCTGTCGGCCGAGGCTGCCCCTGCTCAGCAGCCTCAGGGGGTTGATGTGGCGGGAAGGAATCTCTGGAAGGCCGCTGCGTTTACGTGTCTCCTGGAACCTATCGACGACAGATGAAACTGCGTCGCAGTATAGGCCCACAGGAGACAGCGGCGCATGACCTGCTGCCAAATAAGCCTTGCCCACCAAGCCCGATGTTGTCTTTAGAGGCTTAGTGGGCAATGTGGGGTCTTGAGGGATGATGCAGACTCGGGCGAGAGATAGCTCGCAAGTCTCTTCAACCCGAGGCATCGCCCCGTAGCCGTGGTGTTTCAGCCCCATAATATTACTATATACTGATGTTTGGGGGCTGAAAACACGATATTGCACAGGTCTATTCCACAAAGAACGGCAGACCCCGACGCTGGGGTAGCGACCGTGTGGGGAGAAAGCGCTCATCAAGCTTGCTTTTAGGTTTTGTCTCACTTCTCTCCGCGGGCCAGTCTATTTTTAACTTATCGACCACCCTGGTCACCACCTCCAGCAGCTCCTCATAAGTTGGAGACGAGGATGGCGGGTCCTCATCTCCAGTTTTGACGCTCACTACATCAACCTCCTCAGAGGAAGATATGTTGAGCGTCGGTGTCTCCCTCCGGGGGGGAGAAACTGCAGCGCATGCTTCCACCACCAAAGGAGAGACACTAGGTCTGGCAGGTAAGCGATAGTGCTGGGCCCGTCTCTCCCCCCTCTACCAGATCCATTTGTGATCCCCACGAATGCAGCTTCCGCTGTGCATCGGCAGCAGCGGGAACCGATCCGCGGGGAACACTCGCCGCGGCACCCTCCTCGAAGAGCGCCCGGCGCGACCTCAGCACTCTGAGAGTGAGCCGTTCACAGTGTACACAGACAGCCCCCTCGAGAGCTGCCTGTGCATGCTCAACTCCCAGACACATCACACAGATCTCGTGTGTGTCCCCACCCGAGATGAATCGAGTGCAAGGAGGCACACACTTTGTGAATTGCTGCTTGGTCTTATCCGCCATTATATATATCTATAATATAATATATATATATATATATATATATATAATATATGTTTTTAGTGCTTTGAAACTCTTGTCCTCAGACAAAGAGATCACTGTGTATGATATATAACAGGACAAACAACACCAAATAAGACATACAAGATACAGAGAGCGCTTGCTGAAGACAACAGAAGCTAACGTTCTTTGTTCTGGGTATGCTTTATAGTTTCCTGGTCCGTGACGTCACCCACCTCTGAGGTCTCGTTTCCTCATTGGTTGGATACAGAAGTGCTTCATGACGCAATCACGCAGAGGGTTCCCATCATGACGTAGCGTCGATAGTTCCCACAAAAGGGAACTTTAAATTTCTTTGTTCTTGTTGTCCATAACTGGACTTTTTAGTGTATTAACTTCGTCTGTAGGCTACAGCAAAATAAAGTATGGCATATCAATAAACACAATTAAACCAAACAAAATATAACCATTCAGCCATTAAAAACATGAAAAAAAAAAAAAAAAAAAAAAAAGAAAAAAAAAACGTCAGACATGCAAATCTCGTGGTCTCGCGAATCCAGCTGCTTCGCTTCTGAAATGCTTCTGGTGTGAGTTGACATCGTGTAGAGGACAGAACAAAACCTTGCCGGAGCCGTAACACGCCGCAGACGTATGCAGTGTAAACGAGGCTTTACACGTCAAGATGTGACATGTTGCCTGTTGCATATTGAAATATTATCCATTGATTAATATCTTATAATTTATGTTAATTAAAACAATGGTTTGAAATTTTGTATTCATTCTTTACAATATAAATTATGCTGTAAATTCTCTAGGCTCTTTAATGGCAGATTCCCACAGTTATCCCAAGTTATCCCACATTAAAAAGTAGAAGCATTTATTATTGCATTGCAATTTTGCAACATATTACAAGATATGGTTTATCTTTCTGTAAATGAATGTTTATTGTAGGGAGCTGCACTTACTGTTGTTAGATGAACTGCAGATGAATATCCAGTTGTCACTACATGACCCATCATGCCATTGTCCATTTGTCATAAAAGCACACTCATCTCTGCCATCTGGTTGTCCAGATCCCCAGTTCAGATAGAGCGCAGGATCACCTGAAGACCACTGCCATTTATCAACACCCGTCTTCTGCAGCCCAATCCAGACACGTCCATCATTCACACTCTTCTTCAGCTCGTTCATGTCGTTCATGTTGTCAATGGTGGCCAGATCTGTGTAATTCTCTCTGCAGTATCTCTGAGCTTCAGTCCAGGTCTTGTTCACGTTTATAAAGTGATACTGACGCTGAACACATTCAGATACGGAGCAGAGAGCTGTGAAAGAGAGGGTTTGATTTAATGCTTTTCATAACAGAGTCAAACCTGATGAAACTATAAACCATCAATAAAACAACAAACACACTCACCAATGAGAAGAAGAATGAAATATAGAGTTTGCTCCATTTCTGAGGAAGAAACACACTGAAAAATTCAGATATCAAACATTCACAGATTCTTAGAGTTCGTGTGTTTCTGTCCTGAGTCTGATGTTTCTGTCTGCAGCTTTAAACAGTGTGATCATTATATCTGCTCTAATCCCTCATTCATCATCACATCATTGTGTATTTCTCTGAAAACCCATATATCATATTCACTTCCTCTGTATTTGTTTATTTGTCCAACTCTTTCCCTTTATTTGCATCTTGACGTCAGTGTCAGTCAGTATCAGTCTATATGAATATGGACCTTTATTAAAATATCACGTATGTTTGTATTTCTCTGTTTTGGGCCACTTTTTATCTGGTGTTGGTGACAAAGAGGGAGAAACATTTTTCTTCTCTCATGGGCTTTCTTCTTTTTCCTCTTCTGAGAGCAGAGACCCTGGTGTTGAGGAGGAGACATTCACAACAGAGACGAGATAAAGACATTAAAGTGCTCGTATTGTGCTTTCATTCCCCTGAAGTTCATTTATAATGTTAGTAAAGGTTGTTGCTGTTTATAAAATATGAACACATTTGCACGTAAACACATCTCATCACTCATTTGCTTATGTCCACATCACATGTAGACGTTCAGTCTGGACAATATTTACATCTCTGACGTGAAACAGGAGAAACAGTGAGAGTTATTGTTCTAGTCATATTTCATATTTCATCCAGTCTTATTCATCTATTAGTTTTATTGCAGCTACAGGAATGTTACACTATAACTGTGTTCAAATCAGAGCTGCGTCCTTCAAAGTCCATGAAGGTTGAAGTGAAAGTAGTTAAATGAGGAGACAGGGGTCACTGCAGGTCAGAGTAATGGGTGTGCCGAAAGGTAAATTCTACAACAGAACAACTCTAACACTACCCCACACCCTGGTGACAGTTTTAGTGACCAATGATGAAGACCTTTCTGCAGGTCTTTCGGCACACCCATTACTCCAACCTGCAGATACTCTAATACAGATAATAATAATAATACAGATCTACTCAGATACAGCTAACATTGTTTTTTATTCTAAAAACATTTTCCAAACATTCTGTTTTGGTTAAGGAAATGTCAAAATGTCCAGTTTCTTAATGTTAGGGGAACAGGTTAGTTTGATGTTCCTGAAACATTTGAACACCTGCTGTTAACAAGCAGAATCACTGAAGGAAAGAGAAACAACAAGAACAGAAACTACAACTGACTTATTGTTAATATGTAATTCATTTTTCCAGGAGCTCATTGCTTCTACCTTCAATTAAATTGCTAACAATGATTGTAAATGAATTGCCTAAATTATTACATTATTAGCTAAATGCATTCTCTAAATTGTAATGTTGACAGTCTCTGTAAAGCTGCTTTGAAACGATATGTACACTGTAAAAAAAATTCCAGTAAAATTTACGGTAAAAAAACGGCCGCTGTGGTTGCCAGAACTTTCCCATAAAAAATACAGTAGCAACGTAAAAAAAAAATCTGTTAAATTTACGGTAAAATAAAGTTCATCAAAGTTCATCACAAGCAGATTTTCCACAAGCTGAGAAGGACAATACTAATATATAGAAGGTGCACAGTGTCATTCACACACACACTAAACACCATCATGGTAACATGCATGAAATTTTAAAAATGCAATAAACATTAATTTAACAACATTATATGTAACATAAAACCCTAATGTACATAACTGATTAGAAAAAAAATGAGAAAAACTAAGAAGAAACAGAGTTATTTCAATGAAAATATATCAAATGTGAAGTGTCACATTTTTGAATTGTGGGAATGTCAATTTACGGTTTTTCACTTTACAATGAATTGTTATTTTCACTTCCAAAAACTGTGAATTTAATGGTATTGTACCGTAAAATTACATTAAATGTACCGTTAGATCTATTACAGTTATTCACCGTATATAGTACGGAAACTTTCTGTAAACCAATTGACAGTTTTTCACCGCAGCATTTTTACAGTTTTTTACTGTTAAAATCACGGTCATTTTTTACAGTGTATTGTGAAAAGCGCTATACAAATAAATGTGAATTGAATTGACTTCAGCCACAGCCTTAGATGAAATCAACTGAAGATAAAAGACATTAAATCTCTCCAGATCTCAGCAGAGGAGGATCAACTCCACAAACAGCATTACCAGCTTCACTTATTACTAACCAGACTGACTTTATTCTGTCAGACGTCTACAGAAGTTCTTATTAAGAATCAGAGGGTTAATGTTGATGTTTGGTTGAAAAAAAAGTTTTGATTGAAGTCACCATCATGATAATCAGTATTTGCTTTAGTTGGGCTCTTGCTGTTGCTAGTTTATTCTCTTTCAGCAATTGCAGGTATTTTCAGAAAATGATTCTGCATTGATAGAGAGACTGAGAAGACAGATCAATATGTTTTATGTCTGGCAGTCAAATGATTTAAACAACTGTTTTTTTTTTCTAGCTTCATTATTTTTGTTTTGTTTTATTAACTTTTCAGCATTATCACAAGTTCACTAAAGAACACTAAAGAAATCTACAAACTAAAATGAAATGCATGCAATATTTAAAAAAAATACAACTCTAACCATCAACCATCCCATATTATAAGAATAATTACATAAAATCCACCATCATTAAACATTCTAAACATAATACAAAAATCTATTCTATAATCATTTAAAAGTGTGCACATATAAGGAATTGGTGATCTCCGTTCGGCTCTTGGAATTGTCTGCTTATTGAATTCCTCATCTGGCGATCTGTAAGTAGCCAGCAGTGTTGGGCACGTTACTTTAAAAAAGTAATTAGTTATAGTTACTAGTTACGTCACAAATAGAGTTAGTAACTGAGTTACATCATTATAAAAAACTAATTACCAGGGAAAGTAACTATTGTTACTTTAAAATATATATATATATATATATATATATATATATATATGTCAAATAACTTGAATGCCCCCAATATTAAATATAAGTCTAAGAATAAATAATTCCGCTCTTGCTTATGAAATTTCTCTGTTCTGTCATTAAAAAACATGTAGTGTCATATATATGTTTAAATAGTCCTGTGTTATGTTTTACATTCATTTACTTGATTACGAAAAGTGAACACCATGAGTAACAGCATCATAAGATGCGCAATATATCGGGAGACATGGAGTGGGTCAGACATGATTTTGACCACTTCATTAAGTTTTTTTCGTAGAAAGCCTCTCTTTAAAGTGAATTTCGTTTTGTAAAAATTGTATCTTAATTTTAATCAATGTTTCATCAACCAATTGCCTGGATTTAATAAATAAGAAGCAAACATAGCAGGCAATATAATCATGGATGCGTGGCGCGATCACTGGCGCGTGAACTGGAGTGCGACTTATAGGCTAAATGAACCGAAACTCAGCGGCTGCTTGCCTCGCAGACATGAGAAATATATCTAGAGAAGGCTTGAAATATCTACTTTAAAACTAAATAATTAAAAACGAAAAGAGTCTACTCTGATTATGTAATCCGAATGAAATGTGCATTTTCTCTCTAGACGCGTCCAGTATATGCGGAGATGATGAAAGTCAGCAACGTCAACTTCATCTTTGCAGCCGACACTGATTCAGAAAACATTACTTTATTAATAAACAATTAAAATGTCTCCTTGCTGTTTTTTGTCATATTCATAATTATTACTTTTGCCGGTTCTTTATGGCAAGCTTTATGCGTACGCTTGAGTGCATACATAAACGCTCATTATTAGTTTATTCTCTCCAGTATTTAAGAAATTAAATTAATATAAATGTGATTAGTCAACTAATGGCTTAAATGAACAACTACTAGTCGACTAGAAATAACTTATTTCACATATTTTCGATCCAACATGTCACATGTTTATCGCAGTAGATAGAAAGACACAGCTTACATTTGACTAAAAGGTTTTTGTCTTTATGCTGGAACTGCATACTCCAGCACTCAGCACACAAACCCTTTATAGATGGTATCCAAATCAGGAACAGAGACACCAAATTTCTTTAAATGACAGAGGACAAAAAGCTTGTACAAGATGGTGAAATAGAGATATTATAAAAGGGTTGTTGCCTTTATCTTCAAGCCATGACACGTTTACGATGATCAAACCAGATATTTTTGGATAATCATCTATGGGCTGGAAATATTCCTTTATTTAAACAACTTCAATTGATCTGATGATTGCATCGTAAAACAAGTGCATGAAAAAAAAAAAAAAAAAAAAAAGATCATTATTGTTTAATACAGTAAGTTTACCAAACATTTAATTTAATCTCTCCAAAATAGACCTTAGTAGTAATTAATATTGTAAGCTTTGTCTAATTCTAGTGCTCTTTAATGTGATCTGTTGTTTATATTGTATTCTTGCGTTCTGTAATAAAATAAGGTGATCAGACTCTGGAGTATTGCTCATACACATACAGTATGGTTTTCACGCTCCCCTTTGCGTCAGAATATCATGAACCTTTTTTCGGTGTTTCACAATACTCAACTGATGACTGTAAACTGAGATTGCCTTTAGAAGAAGTTTCTGTGCTGAATTTGACAAATAAATCACAACAGTCGCATACTATGAGCACAGCCATTGATTCAGGCAACAGCAGAAGTTTTCTTACGCTCATATTTGAAGCTTACGCTTTTCAATATAAGTGTGATAAAGAAAATTGAAAAGGTAATCCACAGAGATCATAGCGGCAAACCATTAAAATTTTAAAATGTTTCAGAAAAGTAACAAAGACTTATTTACTGAAATCAGCAGTTTGATACGTGTGCTGAATGATTCACAACAAAAGATTCTCAAAGCTTCATGAAACAGTGATTTGAAAGCAACCATCACCCTCAGATACAACTGCCTACTGAGGGTGAAATTATTACTTTACAACCAAGTGATGAATTAAACTGAAGTTAAAGGAAGTGAACACACAAGCATTTGTTATCTTACATGAAATGTATGTGTACTAATTAATTCACTCATAATTGCTGCAGATGAAGTTGAGTCTGTCAGTCTCAGGACGGCTGATCCAGCGCTGATCTCCTCCAGACTGAACTGCTCCAGATCTCACTGCAGAATCACAGTTCTCCACTGCTGTGCCGTTCCCTGGAGCCCAGTTCTGATAGCACACGGTGTCTCCACTCACCCAGTACCAGATGCCCAAAATGTAGGAGTAACGTAAACCCAACCACACCGCCTCAGTAGACGCCTGTTTAACCACATTCATCACACGACGCTGAATCTCTCCTGAATGAACCGAGACCAGATCCACATGATTCTGTCTGCAGTATCTCAGAGCTTCAGACCACGTCAGATTCTCTTTGATCAGAATCAGTTTATCTGGACACAAAACAAACCACAAGCAGAAACTAGAGAGAGACTGATCAAAAACAACATGCAGAACAAACACTGTGGAGGAATTTGTCATGTCAGACATGTAGTGTGAACTTTAAGATATCTGGAGGTGATGGATGGATTGTGTGTGTTTGTGAGGATCTGCTCACCTTCATGACACACAAAAGGAAACTCGTAGTTGCAAAAGTAGTCATTCCATTGTCCCTGAGTGTTCAGAATCTCTGCACAGTTTTGATTTCCTCCATTATTATTAGGTTGATCAGACCTCCAGTATCTGAATGAGGAGTTACTCTGATCTGACCACTGCCATGAGTCTCTGAACAGACCGATCCAGACATCACCAGATATGTGATTATCATTGATGAACTTCTGAAGCTGTTGATTCTCATTCTGGTTCCTCACACTGACCAGATCAATGTGATTCTGTCTGCAGTAACTCTGAGCATCTCTCCAATTCTTCATCTGATTGACAAAGACGAGTCCTGTGTTCGCTTTAAGAAAAACAAATGGAAACAGATTCATGAATCAGTTTGTTCATTATTCTTATGCTGCTTTATGGTTTGATGTAAATAAGAGCAGCAGTGGAAACATCAGAAACACGTGTCATTCAAAGACTGTTTCTACAGCTGATGATATATTAAATATTCACAATATATTCATGATTATTTTGCTGACATATACGGTGACCGGGAGGGGACATGTTCGGTTCACTTAGTTTTGTCGTGGACACGACATATAAACTCGTGGGAACGTGATAAGTCGTGGCCACGAGATCATTTTGTCGAGGTAACGACATCCTTATGTCATGGCCACGCGATGTAAAGTCGTGGCCTTGAGATTATATGGTCAATACTATAATAATATTTAATTTTAATTTAGAAAAAGAACAGAATTAAGAAATTATTATATTAACAGTGCATATTATTGTATTGCACGCGATGTTGCTTAGACAGCATTCGAATTTATCAAATGTTTAAATGTTGTAAATTTTAATCTCATCTAACAGTCTTTTAAATCCATTCACTGACTGTTTATTTTTTAATATTTTTTATATTATTATTAGTTACATTTTTTAATTTATTTGCTTTATTTTTGCCTTCATTTCCCATATCCATCTAATTAACATTCTGTACTTTGTTACTTAAAGTTTGTATTCTGTAAATACTGTAAAGTTTTGACTTTATGACTGTGTTTCTATAGCTTATTTCTGATTACAGAAGCTTAAATGAGTGTCTGTTTTCAGCCCCTCGTGCCTGTGACAGCATTTGAATGAAGTTCAAAAAATGTGTTACTATTAATAGGCCTATGTTAAAAGAATATTTTGTTTATTATTTGTATATAACGAAAACTTTATTTATGATTTTATTTTATTTCTGTAGGCACACAGGAATTTTACAGGAAGTTAATTTACGGGAATTTAATATATATATATATATATATATATATGAAACATTCCAGGATTTTTCTCCATATAGTGGACTTCAATGGCCTCCAGATGGTTGAAGGTCAAAATTACAGTTTCAGTGCAGCTTCAAAGGGCTTTAAACAATACCAGAGGAGCAATAAGAGTCTTATCTAGAGAAACTATTGGCCATTTTCTAAACAAAAAAAAAAAAAAAAAATTATACATTTTAACCATAAATGCTCATCTTGAACTAGCTCTCTTCTTCTTCTTCTCTATTAGAATTCCAGCAGTGTAGACACTGCTAAGTGTATTACTGCCCTCCACAGGTCAAAGTTTGAACTAAATTGTCATATACAATGCTAGTGCAAGTATATAACAGTTAGTTCAAACTTTGACCTGTGGAGGGCAGTAATACAATTAGCAGTGTCTACACTGCTGGAATTCTAATAGAGAAGAAGAAGAAGAGAGCTAGTTCAAGATGAGCATTTATGGTTAAAATGTATATAATTTTAATTTTTTTTTTAGAAAATGAGTGATGGTTTCTTTAGATAAGACTCTTATTTCTCATCTGGGATCGTGTAGGGCTCTTTGAAGCTGCAGTGAAACTGACATTTGGACCTTCAACCGTTTGGAGGCCAGTGAAGTCCACTATATGGAGAAAAATACATGAATGGTTTTCAACAAAACCTTAATTTCTTTTCGACTGAAGAAAGAAAGACATGAACATCTTGGATGACATGGAGGTGAGTAAATTATCAGGAAATTTTAATTTGAAAGTGAACTAATCCTTTAAGAGACAATCAGCGAGAGGGACAGTGAGTCCAGGAGAGTAAATGTTGACTGCTTTTGCGCTCACGGGGAAAAAGTGGGGACATTATGTGTCGCTCGAGACCATTAGGGTTTGTCCGGCGATGAAGATAGACAGCCAGGTTTATTTGTGGAACTAGTTAGATAGTGGGGGTGATACTTAGGAGGCTTTTCATTTCTCTTCGTTACTCCCTTTCATCTCAGATGGCTGAACACTGGTGATCATGCTGAATAAAGACTGTGGACACACAACACAGATATATGGACTACGGATGTAGTGGCGAAGAGTGTTTGTTCTGGGAACGCGGACCTGGCAAGACTGTCTTCTTCCCTTGGACCCCATGGTGGAGTCTTGTTTTCCTGAAGGCGGGGAATTGTTTTATCTTTTAATACTTTTTGTCTTTGTGTGGGTGTGTATGAATGAATGTTGTAATTGTGTAATTTTAAAAGTATAAACATTACTGTTCTGTACGCGCTGATCTGGGGAACGCCGATTTTGTTTTCACTGTTGTGCCATGAATTTGTGTGTGATCACAGTGTCTATTTAGGTAGATTATGCAGTGTGTGGTGTGAATTAACCACTATAGTGCAGTGCAGTGCTGGGAATTCCTTTGATTACCGTTGCCCAAGTGAGGGCGTATAAGACTGATGTTAATTCGCAAATGTCAAGTAAAAGAACTTTCTATTTTGCTGAATTAAATAAAGTGTAATTTTCTAATACAGTCTTGGTGGTGTGACGTACCCTCTGTTCTCCATTTGTCTGAGCAAATCCCTGTTAAAACAGCAAGGTTTGTTACAATATATATATATATATATAAAGAGAGAGAGAGAGAGGGAGGTTAATAATCATTCCTTAATTCTCTATTTTAACTCTTATTTTTCCTTATTAATTAAAAATAAATATTATTATAGTCTTATCCATTTCTGATAATTCCAGGTTGCTATGGTCGCGCATGTTGTTTACACCTTTAACTCGTGGCCATGAGAAATATATGTCGTTCCCTCAATATAATGAAGTTGTGGCCACGAGAAAAATCAAAATCCAAACCCACATGGCCCTGTGTGAAAAAGTGCTTGCTCCCAGCTGTTAAAACATAACTCAAGCTGAAGTGAACTTGGGTTCTGCAGCAGGACAATGACCCAAAACCCACCAGCAAGTCCACCTCTGAATGGCTGAAGAAAAACAAAATGAAGACTTTGGAGTGGCCTTGTCAAAGTCCTGACCTCAATCCTATTGAGATGTTGTGGCAAGGAGCGCCTGGAGAAACAGTCAGCATCTATCGTCTTGAGGGACTGTTCTGCAGGCAGGCAGCCCGAAGCATGGCAAGGAAACACAGAGTCTAGTTCTCTGGTTCTCAGGGAACTATGGTTACATACGTAACCTGAGACATTTCCTTTCGAAAGGGAACTCGCTCTGTGTTGCTTACACAATGGGGAACGATATACCCACGCCGCCATGCTTGAGGAGAGTGCATGCCAAATAATATGGCTGACAAACGTCGAGCAGTTTCGAAGGAAACGCTTAGCAACTCACCCTCGGGTCACACCAGGCTGTCAGTGACAGCATTCCCTTTGGCCAACAGCCCAAGCTGAGCCTCAAGAAGGCCTTCGGCAGAAGGCCTACCAAGGCCGCTAAAGGCATCTGGAACCAACTTTTCCAAAAACAGAAAGTGGTCCCTTTAAGGGAATGTGGCCAGAGAACCGAAAGGAACCCCGGCCAGTCACTAGAGGGGAACGAAGTCACCCCCAATGCCACCAGGGAGGCCAACCTGGTCTGTCATAGGACAAACTTAGTCTTGGCCAACCCTGTCTGAACACAGAATCTCCATAATGCATTCTTCATAGAAGAGAACAGGTAAGAGTGACTGCAGAAAGTCAGGAGCAACTCAGACCCACGTGTAGAGACGGGCATCCTGGAGAGCAGAACTCAGCTGAGTGCTATGAACCCTTGTATTGAGGGGAGTATAATCCGCTCATCCTAGGATCTACTCAGCGCTTAATTAACGCACTGAGGAGGCTGTGAGCTAAACACCTGTTCATACAGGGGAGCACAAACCAGCCTAGGGCTGAATATTAGAAGGAGGCCTGATTAAGGCCTACCACCATGATCAGCTTAGGGAGCTAAGCACTATTACGTACGTTTCCCAAAAGGGAAGTACCAAGCTCACCTAACAGGTAGACCATGCAATGGGCACATAATCATGGAGGCCGAAGAGGGGCCTACAGCATGATAGTAGTAATGCGTGAAACAGAAGTACACTCAGAAAGTGGCCTTGAGGGGCCACTCTGAATATCTGTTTTGCCATTTGGGGCAGACAGGGACTTCGACGGCAGCAAAACAAGGCTGCGAAAATGCCCCCGCATGACAATCCACCTAACACAATCCAACGAACAGTGCACTCAGTAAAAGCACCTTTTACTCTTAACGCAAGAGGAGTACAACGTACGCCAACACGCATCAAGGAAGGCCTAATCAGGCCTCTGACCTCGACAGACACGTGGCGTCAGCTCGTGGCAGTGTTCTCAGGCACCAAAACGATAAATAACTGACTCGAAGGAGGTTAAGTTACCATCTGGGCCCCTGGCCAACCGGAAGCATATATAAAGGTTTCTCAGAGAGAAATATACACCAACATATACCCATATGTTCAAAAAGGCGGCCCCTCAGGGCCTAGCAACCTCTTAGACATATGGCATAAGTCCAGTGGCCTTTTCTAGGAGCATATAATAGATCCACCTTACAAGCTAGGTGGCTATTAGCTCAGCTAGAATACAGATCAGACTCAAGGAGACGGATGTAGTTTAACCTAACCTCAGTAAGGTTTCACCACAGCATACACCCTGAGGGACTAGCCACTCAAAGTACTCTGTAAAAACACCATAAACTCTCAAAGCGAGAGGAGTACGTAGCTGAACTCCAAATGCTACACCGGAGGCCGAAAGGAGAAGGTGGCAGCGTTTTATGTATTTCTTCTGAGGAAGTTTCTATATTAAATACATGGCCTTTGGGTGGTCTGGTTATGGCACTTGGCCACTTGCTGATGCCATATGTTTACTAAGGTAGGCCCTTAGTAAACATATGGCATCAGCAAGTGGCCAAGTGCCATAACCAGACCACCCAAAGGCCATGTATTTAATATAGAAACTTCCTCAGAAGAAATACATAAAACGCTGCCACCCAACATGAACAGGCCTGATTAGGGCCTATTCGTCAGGTGGGGCGTGGCCGTTAGGTGGTATAGCATCTAACGGCCACGCCCCAAGTTCCCAAAGCATCCTGCCAACAAGTCAACTAAAAGGAGGCCCCGCGGGGCCTACAATCTCAGCGACAAGTGGCGTTCAGCCTATTGAGAGTAAAAAACACAAACTGTGCCAACATGTGAACTAAAAAGGAGGCCTGAAGGGGACTGATTCAATGACACGTGGCTTCAGCTCGTATTGTATTGGATTCACAAGCATCCTGCCAGCATGTCAGCTAAAAAGGAGGCCTTATGGGGCCTCCAAGTTCAGCAACAAGTGGTGTTCAGCCCGTTTGTCCATATAAGCACAAACTGTGCCAACATGTAAACTAAAAGGAGGTCTTATTAGGGCCTACCCTAGTAAACACATGGCATCAGCCAGTCCAGGACCATACCAACCATCAGGCCACGCATTCAGTGGAAAACCTTTCACGCATAATACTGAGAGAAGGAATGCATATTACGCCACATATTCCACGAGAGGCCTGCTTAAGGCCTACTCAACAGAGGTGGGGTGTGGCCGATGGTGGCATGGGTTCTTGGATTCCCAGGCATCCTGCCAACAAGTCAGCTAAAAGAGGAGGCCTTGTGGGGCCTACAAACTCAGCAACAAGTGGCGTTCAGCCTGTTTGCAGAATAAAAACACAAACTGTGCCAACATGTGAACTAGAAAGGAGGCCTGTTGGGGCCCTACCATTCCAATGACACGTAGCTTCAGCTCATGAAATTAAGGGAACCAAGCTACAGGGAACCAGCTCTAACCCAGCAATAGCTGTGGGAAGCTAACTGCAACCTGAGCTAGGCTACACATTCCCACAGGCAATGTACCCTAAATCATATGTGACTAAAGGGAACCAAATAATGCCAACATGGTCTAAGGGAGGCCTATATGGCCTACTACCTCAAACAGACATATAGCAAAAGCCTGTGGCAGTGTAAACTAAGTGAGCAAACTGTGATCAAATAACAGCACTTGTTAGAAATACAATTGCTAACTAGAATGAGGCTAATTAACCATAAGAGCCTACAATCAAAGTTATATGCAATATAGCCATTAACAAGATCACAAAAGGGAGCTAATAGAAACCAGATTTTCTCAAAAAGTGGTTCTATACTATAGTATGCAATCCAACAGGTGATGCACTCAGTAACACCAATAACCTACAAATGGGGAATATTAGGTCACCAATGTCTCCAATAGCAGCTACATGAAAAAGCCTGCTATTATGAGAACAGGTGCTAACCTGTGGCAGCATAAGTAAGCTCACATACAATGTAGGGCAAAAGTCTAGAACTTCAAAGCAAACACAACGCTTTGATGTATATGCTATTTTCAAAGAGGAAAATAATTTTCTCCCTACAGATTCTCAAATCTGTACTGAGCCATAGAGGACGGATGACTTATCTATGCAAAGATAAGGGCCTACTACCTGAGATAACAGCATCAGAGAGTCTAAAAACAGTCTACAACCTAGCTGTTAAACTCAACAATTGCACCTACATAACAAGGGGATAATGGGCATACGGCCTAACGACTCCCTCGGGCCAGAACTAGGAACTATACAACCTGACAAGGGATAGTATACATAGGGTTATACGTAAATAATACACCTAACCTAGCTCTAGCCTGGCCGCTAAGCTACGGGCCTTCTTACAGGCCACAAGCCTAGTGAAGCCTGGGTTTCACCTCCAAATCTCATGGATAAGAGAAAGAAAGTGAAGCTCACAAGCAAACAATGTCAGGCGGCCGATTAAGGCCGACCTAAACATACATATTAACTGAAGTGACGAGTGCTAACTCAAACTACTCTAGAAAACAGCAGATGAGAAGCTACTCTAAACAACAGGTGGCTAAGAGGTGGCCATTTTGTGGCCTGCACAATATATATTCTAGCTAGTCTATCAACTTCAGTTTGCCCAAAAAAATCCTTACTTTTTCCTGACTACATGCTCGGAAAACTATACAGAAAATAGGTCT
>JAOTNS010001382.1:0-90059 GCA_028476615.1 Culter alburnus
ATCTGAAGACGCAAGAAAAAAACACACACACACAGACATCAAGAATCAGCAATGATTCTCCATGACGGTGACGATAAATAAATACAAATACTGACAAACAGATCAACTCTGAACATCACAAAACAAGCTACTGTCACACAAAATACAGAAAAATAAAGCAAACATGAACAATCTACGAAAATTACAGGACAATTCAGCTGCATAATTTATTCATGCAGCAATGCATGATGGGAGCCATGGATGAGTTTTGATTGGTGGCTCCCATCATGCACTGCAACATGAAGCAACTTGTTTGATTGTCACCATTGTTGAGGGTCATATGCTGATTCTTGATGTCTGTTTTTTTTTTTTTTTTTTTTCCGTCTTCAGATGATAAAAGCTCTTCTGGATTTCAAGTGGTAACAGATTTACTAGAAAGAAATAATATAACTCTATGCTGACAATACTGGATGTCACCAATGAATCTGACCATTTCACAAGAGAATTCATCAAAACAAAACCATCATGACTGTGATTCCCAAGCATTGTAAACCTAAACTGATAACCTTTGGTCACATCACTATTGGGAAACACAGCCCAGATCATAGTTTCTGCCATAACAATGTGCTTTACAAACACAAAGTTGGAGCAGCCAGAGATAATTAATGTTAATAGAGTCAAGAGCCCAGCTAAAGGAAATGCTTTCACCATCATGGTGACTTCAACTAAACTTTCATTCAAACATTAACATCTAAACATCTGTTCATTCTCAGTAAGAGCTTTTGTTGATGTGTGACAGAAAATCAAATCAAACTGGTTAATAATAAGTGTATAATGTTTAATGGCTGGAAGTCAGTTGTAGTTGTTGTGTTCTCTTTTTTCTCTTGTTGTTCCTTCAGTGTTCTGCTTAATCATCAGGTGTCTCCACTAATTATCAATTAATTATTGACGTCCAAATGACATCCAAAAAATTACCCCGTTCAAAGGTCAAATGTTGACGTCAAGATGACGTCCAAGTTGGGTCATGGTTTGGACGTCCAAATAGTGGACCTGTATAATTGACAAATATATTTGTTTTTTTCTACCATGATTTGGTAAAAAAAATAAGTTGTCTACTGTAAATTTAGGGTTACAAAAACAGTATACGTATTGTCTTTACAGATTCCCACATTTTTTCACGGTATTCCTGGCAACCACAGCGCCGGTATTTTACCGTAAATTTGACATTTTTTTTAACTGTGTAGTTTGGACGTCGAATAGATGTTCAGAAATGGTCATGGACCGACGGACCTAAATAGACATGATCTGCATGTCTCTATCCGACGTCCAGTGTTTAGTGGGATTTTTTACATCTTGCTTCTGTAAAAATGAATGTTTTTGTTTGCTTAAAAATCTACAGATTTATACTGTGAATTCCAATGTTCACAACCCCAAAAGATGTAGTTTTACTCAAATATACAAAATCTAAGGTTTTAGACATTTCAACATTACAATATTTAATTGTAAATGTATGCATATTTATTTGTTTTCACCGAAAATATTTATAATTTCAACATTTATTACAGTAAAAAACAAGTTTTATCCAGTCTCACAATTAATGGTTATTCACTCTATTAATACAGTAAAAGGAAGTTTTTGGTTACGCCCATTACCGTTGGAATTTGACTGTGTTTTGTGTATATTTTACTGACTTTTTTTACAGTGTATAATAATAAAGGTGTTTTAATGCATGTATTTCAGCTCTATGGAGCCCATTGGTTCATATGCAAGAGGTTTGCATGTGCTGTCTTTTGGACCTTTGACATAGGTATGAGGATTTTGAAGCATTCATGGGCATTCTGATTGCAGTTTGGCTAAGTGTGCGGGTGTAGAAAGCCATAACGTCAGTGTTAAAAAGGTCGGAGCAGCTAGTTAACAAGAATCAGCTGACCTTTAAGCTAGTTGTTTTACATCTTCCGGCTAAGTAAAAATTTTTTTATATATATTATGATAATGATCTTTGTATTATTGTGAAAACGTTGAGCACAGGGCCTCTTCAGTCATGAAATTATATAGTCATGAAATTATATATATAAATGAAATTATATTATAATATTCATGACTGAAGAGGCCTTTCATGAGTTTTTGTCAGATAGAAAAGCTACAGTTCTTATTAAGAAAGTCTGCATGATGTGCAACGTCAAATTGACACAAATGTTTTTTTGTTATAAGTGTGCCTTTGTTAATGCCAACTACATGAATTTTGGCTCAGGAGTTTATTTTTATTGGAATTTTAATATTTTACCCTAATTTCGTTAAAAAAAATCAATTTTAACCCTCCGTACAAAAAATACTCACACTAAATGAACAATATTTGCATATTGGCATTCATTCTATCAAATTTTACATTTTTAACCATTTTTCACTATATTGTGCCGTATTTTCAAATTTGGCATATAAAAGAATACTAGCTTTATTTGTGTTTTCTGCTTATGCATATTATAGTCTATAATAGAGTCAATTGTAAAAATAATGCAGCTATAATTGTGTGGGTATATTGGTAAGGATGTCAGAGTGTAGTTTGCATGTGTTTACTGAAAATTTAATGTGTGTAATTAGTTTGAAAAAAATTATATTGTACTGGCAATCAAAAATCCCACTCCATGAGTCACACCTTGGCAGGGTCATAGGTCATGAAGTTTTTCTTTTTCACCCAAACCGCATCTTAACCCTTGATTGCACTTTTTCACTTGTTATTGTTTTTGTACAGAGATAAAAGGTGCGCTTGAATTTGAAGTAGAAGTTCAGAAGCCCCTAAACACATTGTTTTAGTTTTCACCACAAGAAAATGCTGATTGTTTAGATTTTATACAAAGTTTGAGTTCACACAGGTGTTCTCACAGCCAATCCTATAAATATGTGGTGTGTGAGGGGTTGATCATTTCATTGTTTGCAAGATGAAGAGAAGTTACTCAGCAGAGGAAGCTCTGAAGCTAGAGTTTCACACAGTTGCATTAGACGCTGAGGATGAAGTGTTGAGCTCAGAGGATGACGAGTTGAGCTCAGAGGATGAAGTGTAGTTTGAGCTGGAGTCTGACCCCTCTGATAGCTCTTGTTCTTCTGGTGAAAGCACTCATACCCCTTTTCCACCAAGGCAGTTTGAGTGCTGGTTCGGAGCCAGAGCCTAGTTTCAAATCAGTTCTTTGTCTTTCGACACACAAAGCACCAGCTCCGAACCAGGAAAAGTGGTTCATAAGTAGTACGAAAACATTGCTGGGCTAGAAGTAAGAAGGGGGCGGGGTTACAGTGACCAACAAGAAACTTGTGACCGCCATTTTTGAAATAGCAGCTAATCGAGCTAATAGCAGCTCGATTGTAATATCCGTCTATATACAAATTACGGCGAGCCGTGTTTGGATGCCGATGTAGGTTCGCAAAGCCATGAGCATCAACAGAAGTGAAACATCCGCGATTGTTGATAGAAGGCTTGTTCGAGATGCATCGGAGCAGCGCGGACCGATTCGGCGTTATGTAAAGAAACCGATTTGTAAAGCGTTAAAATTCTGAAAATGAATGAATGTTTGGTAATTATGAATAGAAGAGATGCTTATAAAAAAAAAAGAGTCAGTGAAAGTGGAATAAAAATATTAATATATAATATTTCTTTGACAGTTTTTTGGCATGGACATTTTTGTCCATTATGGACCTAAGTGTTAGTTTTTTTAAAAATCTGACACTACATAAAAAATATAAATGCCTCAAAATTAATGTTGTTGTTCTTCATTGACACACCCAAGAATCTAATAAGCAAAGAAAAAAATTCTGCTTAGCATTTAGTTTATGAAAATAAACTACTATTTTTAATTTTTTCATAAAAAAACACCTATGGCATTATGTAAACAACCCAGCATTTAAAGGGTAAAAGTTCTTAAAATTAATGAATGTTTGGTATCTATGGATAGAACAGATGCTGGTTAAAAAATTGACATCAGTTAAAGTGGAAAAAAATATGAATAAATCATATTTCTTTAACAGTTTTTTGGCATGGACATTTTTGTCCATTTTGTGTTCTTTTTGGAAGTTCGAAACGGCTTGCCAAAGTGAAATTTCAGGAAAAGTTTGCTCCAGCTGCAAAACACCTTCGTACTACCATTGGTCAGTGACGATAACGTAACGGAAGGTGTGCGCTGAGGCTCCGCCTTCACTTGCGTGGGACGCGTCTTTGACTCATTTCGTGTGTTCGAGTTTGTCGAGGTAAGATCTCCACGGGTGAAAACATGAACACACTGGATAGCCTCTTTATAGTACAAAATTAAGTTGTGCTTGTAAAACAATTAAAGCACTGACACTGTTTTTCATGTTTGATACTATAAAGCTGCTTGATTTGAGGCAATCTATTGAATAAAGTGCTATATGAAGACGTGACATGACTGGAGTGCTGCTTTGCAGAGCTCGTGCTAACATACTCATGCTGTTATGATCAGACGCTTTTCTTATGCTTTCTATAATAAATGCTTGCTGTTTTCTCATTTTTGTTGTGTTTATTTTGTTACTGAGAAGAAAGTGCACGGCACTTATTTACATATTCATCTAAACGTCGATCTCAGCAGTGTGGGCGGCGTCACATGTTCGTTTACAGTATAACGCTGGTCACGCATTTGAACTTCGTTTTACTCCTAAACGAAGAACAAAAAAGAACTTCGTTTGAAGTATACCAGGGCCTTTAGGAGTAGGGGTTGTGTTATGTGATAGAAACTTCACACTCATTTGAAATTGAACCATGACATTATATCACTATTTGTACAGGACTACTTTTCAAATGTCATTTGAGTTACAATTATTATTACCAACACCTGTGATTTCATGTTCTGATTCAGACTTAAATCTTTGTTTTGTTTTTACAAAGGAGAGTGTGTGTTTTCTCGACATGGGTGTTATAGAAAGTCATGTGCTGTGTTTGCAAACATCATGTACAACACGTGTCTTTAAATTAATTATTTACTGATATAATTCAAATTTATTAAAAATTACTGTTTAAGTAAATTTCCCCTTTTTTTATAAAAGTGTCTGTTTAAAATAAACTTGCTTAAATGAGCAGAAAAATTTAGACATGTACCTTACTATTACCTGAGACTAATATTAAAATCGTCTTTGCAGGTTCTGTGATTTGGCTCTATTTATTAATTTTATAATTTTATTTTTTATACCACACATATTGAAATTTAATGAAAGCATGCTTTTGGAGCATAAGACTGTTGCACAAACGATAGTTCAGGGAGGTTTTAAATGCATATTGCCCACTGTGCGCAGTTGCCCTGAAGCCACCGGATTGGCAGTGCAAACGGGCTTGGGCCCGCCATCGCTGCTTGCAGCTATATTTACTGGTTTTTGTTTTTTGTAGTATGAGGCATAGTTTCAAGAAATGTATTTAAGCAATCGAGAAAAACTAATAAACATAATACATTTTTTTTTTTTTAAATGTAAAAAGGCCGAAAGTTCTCTGTGATCGATAGGTTTAGGGTTAGAACATACAGTTTGTACAGTATAAAAATCATGATGTCTACAAGGATAGTGAAGCAGACAATCATCGCCTCCCAGCGAACAGAAACAACCTTCGAAACAGTCATGATGTGAAATAACGTGACTTTGGCACTTTAAAACATGCTCTGAAAAAACTCAATAGTTCATAATGGTTTCGAAGCTTCATGAAAAGTGTCTAAGTGTTTAAGCGTACGGCTGCCGTATCCCTCAATTTGTTTACCTTTTCGCGTTTTATAAAGTATGCACGTTTCGGAGTAGGCTAATCTAAAGGTAGAACATTGGAACAATTATATTAATAACCCTACTATTAAAAACTATCCTTTTCATCATTGTATCTGGACACGTTCAGCATAGACTCTGACTGTCCTTTAACATCACCAGCAGGTTTAGTTTTCCACAAACAGATAAAACTATAGGTATAATAATAACACGAAAACACACTCAAGCTGGCGTTATATTTAAAAAAAAATATAAGAACTTACATGGTAAAACTTCTAAATATCTTTTCAGGCTTCAAAAAATTTGGCTGAATAGCTCCTCCCATCACACGCACATCATATTAACATTTATAGCAAACCATTTTTAACTTTTAATCCCTAAATAGGCTTATCTACTTTCATGTTACTACTCTTTTTTAAGGATAGCTATTCCATAAGGTTCTAAGAGTGTTAAATTAACACTGAAGCGATGTTAAAGTTAATGAGATAATGAAGTGATTAATTGAGTGATGATTGAGCATTATTGAAGACACCTGATGATAACAAGCAGAATCACCAAAGGAGAAAATCACTATTTTTAAGACACCATCATGGAGATGAGGGTTTGCTTTAGTTGGGCTCTTGACCCTTGACTTTTTAAAATAAAATTTTGCTTCGGCTCTTTTAACTGAGTTATAACATCCAGACAAACAAATAGAAAAGGTGTTGTTGGTTATGTTTTCACATAATCATTATTTGATCTGAATCACTGAACTCATTTAGAGCCCAATCTCTGAGTTAGATTCACATTATTGATTACAGCAGAACTGTGATTCTACAGCAGAAGATCTGCTTTATCAATATAATCTGAAGGATTTCACAAAAGCTGTTCTAATTAAAAAAAAAAAAAAATCTTTCTCTTAGGCACACACAGACATCCAGAATCAGTCTATGAATCTCAACGACGGTGACAAGCAACATATTCTGATCAACAGATCAACTCTGAACATTAGAAAACAAGCTACTAAAAAGTCACATAAAAACAGAAAAAAATAGTGACAATAAAGGAAATTACTAAGACAATTCAGTTCATAATTTATTCATGCAGCATGCATGATGGGAGCCATGGATGAGTTTTGATTGGTGGCACCCAGAATGCACTGCAACAGCTTTATTATTCTCACCACTGTTGAGATTCACAGGCTGATTCTTGATGTCTGTGTCTCTAAATGAAAGAGCTTTCTTTCTTTTTTCAAATCAGAACAACTTTTGAGAAATCCTTCAGATTATATTGATAAAGCTGGTCTTGTGCTGTAGAATCACAGTTCTGCTGTAATCAATAATGTAAATCTAACTCAGAGATGGGCTCTAAATGAGTTCAGTGATTCAGGTCAAACTATGATCATGTGAAAACATAACCAACACCACCTGATTATCTTTCTCTTTGCTTGACTAGCTGTTACAACAGCCCAAACAAAATCTAACATTAAATAGTCAAGGGTCAAGAGCCCAACTAAAGCAAACCCTCATCTCCACGATGGTGTCTTAAAAATTGTGATTTTCTCCTTTGGTGATTCTGCTTGTTATCATCAGGTGTCTTCAATAATGCTCAATCATCACTCAATTAATCACTTAATTAACTCATTAACTTTAACACCGCTTCAGTGTTCATTTAACACTCTTATTTTAACACTTTAACACTCTTGAGTATGGTCTCACATGTACTCCCAGAGAGAGTTTATTTAACACTGCAGTTTTTGCTGTGCAATGTCCGATATCGGATCACATTCCCTTATAAGGAAATAAGGTCCTGTCTGTTGTGTAATCACTCCAGATAGCCACTTCAGATATCCTCCCACCACAGAAAAACAGAATCATCCACAGCTTTCTCTCTTGCTTGATACAGTCATGTTGATTTTTCTGCAACTGTTTCCTGTAAACATTTTCATGTAAACATTTACATAGTTTCAGGAAAACCAACCTGGTGCAATCTAAAGGTAGAACATTGAAACAATTATATTAATAACCCTACTATTAAATTTTCATCATTGTAACAAATTCAGCATAGACTCTGACTGTCCTTTAACATCACCAGCAGGTTAAGTTTTCCACAAACAGCTAAAACTATAAATATAATAACACAAAAACACTCTCAAGCTGGCGTTATATTGAAGTTATATTGAAATAAAGATATTTTATCATCAATGCACATTTGTTCATTAGTCAATTTCTTCATACCCATCTTAAATGTCTTTCTGCTAGTCCATTGGTTGCTGGGTGTTTTGGTGCAAAATAACATCTTTGGAATTCATCAGAAGTGAAAGTAGTTGCATTATCAGTCATTATTTGTTCAGGTAATCCTTATGCAGAAACACAGTCTCTCAATCTGGAAATTGTAGCTTGAGAAGTAATCTGTGGCATACGAACAACTTCCAACCACTTAGAATAAGCATCAACAACGATCATGAACATGTTGTTCAGGAAAGGACCAGCGAAATTGACATGCAACCTTTTCATCAAATTTTCCATAATGCATTGAAAAATGGTGCTGAACTGATGCCAAAAGCTATTGAAATTAATTTCTGGACATCATAACGTTATTTTTTTTTTTCTACAATTGTTATTTTACATATCTGATATAGCATTGTATTAGCAGCAGTTTCGTTCACTGTTTTGTTTCTTCATGCTTTATTAAAAAAAAAAAAAAACAAAGGTCCCCCCCAATGTTCAAGACATGGTTACGGCCTTGAGTATTATGTATTGTGTGTTTTTAATCTTAGATTTAAACTGACAGTGTGTCTGCTTCCCGGACAATGCTAGGAAGATTGTTCCAAAGTTTAGGTGCTAAAAAGGAAAAGGATTAGTTATTTTGATATTCTAGGTATTATCAGCTGGCCAGAATTTAGAGATTGCAATAGACGTGAAGGACTATAAGAGGGTTAAATTTATCAGGTCTGGACCTGACCCTGCTATATTTACAGAACTGTGCAGCACCACAGGGTGCTGGAGACCATGTGTTTGTTGCTGGTTCTGAGCTTGCCCATCTGTCTGTGCAACCAAAGACGTCAGTTCTCATGTCCTCAGAGCCAAAGTTCAGTCTCTGCTGGAAAAAGCACAATGGAGAGAGTTCCCACGGAACACAGTGAGTCAGGCTTTTACAGCTGCTACTTCCTCGTCCCCAAGAAAGACGGGGGTCACAGGTCCATTCTCACACCCTCATGAGACTGATGTTCAGAATGTTAACTTTGAAACAAATCCTTGCACAGCTTCGCCCCAGGAATTAGTGTTTCATGAGGCTTCATCTCGTCCAGGGTTGAGGTCATTATTATATATATTTTTTTATTGTATGCAGTAACAGTGAAATATAGTGGAAAAAAATATACAACAAATACATGTATTGATCTGTCTTTTCTGTTTTTATGTCTATACTGCTAATTAAAAAAAAGAAAAGGAAAGAAACCTAAAGAAAAAAACACCATGTAGACACTGGTTCATGGGTTGGCAGAGATCAACGCCCCCTTGTTTCAGTAAGTGCTAGATTGTAAATTACTTTCAGTTTTGGCTGTACTGCTAAACACAGCAATTTGTTTGGACTCATGCAGAACTTTTATCATGTAAGTTTTCCATTATATATATATAAATCCAGCTTGTTTTTGTTTTATTGTTCCAATAGTTGTGTTTCTATTTTTGAAAAACTAGTCCTGCTTGTGATGAAGAAATATGAATCCATTACTGTGATTATGATGATGGTTTTTATTTATGGAGTTATATTAATATAATTATTAGGTACTTAATTTTCTAAAGCCTGTTGTTTGTGTTTTGAGTTTTTTACTGATCATTTTTCAGTATTAAACTGGAATCATTAATTAACGCAAAAATTCAGAATGTAATTTGATGTTTCTTTTTTTGACATTTTAATCATGACAGATCCTCATGTGTTAAATATTCAGACAGAATGAAAGTGAATGTTTAGTAACATTTTACCATTCAGGAAAGTGTTTTATCTCTGTATAAATGTGTTTGTGATGTGTGTTTCTAATCCAGCTCTTCTGGTTTCTCATCAGGTTTTTGAATCTTCTGCTGCTGTTTTGCTTTATCAATTATAGCGGTCAGTATCATTTTTGTTGATAAATGGTAACAATCTTTAATTTTAGCTAAAGATTTGTTATTGTAGTCGACTTTTTCTATTTTTCACCAAGTGACTTTGCTTGACATTTGTGGGTTAAAGATGGAAATTTCCTGTTCAGGAATTCACTACAGGTTCATTGAAACATCTGATACAGCTTTATACTTCATCAACATTTGTTAAAATGTGGCACAGCTAATATTGTTGGCTCCTTATTACCCTATTTATATATATATTAATCCAGTTGACTAAAATAAGAATATTTTCAGATGGCCTTGATTACAGAGAATAGAGAGAAACAACACACGTATTTTTCAGTAATGATACATTGTATTGAATAAATATTATGTCTGTATTTGCAGGAACCCCTTCTATACCTGTGCCAGGAACAAAAGGAGGCAACGCCACCCTGTCATGTGAACTTGAGGACCATGAGATTTCAGATATTGTTTTAAGCAGACAGGCAAAAAACATCCTTGTCTGTAAGAATGATGAATGCAAGAGTGTAAATGACTCTAAAGTGTTTAAAAAAGGAAAATGTGACATTGTGTTAAAGGATCTGATCTACACCCAGATAGCATGAATGATCGAAATAACATTGATTCAATGTCGTTACCGTTGACACATTGACATTGATTCAATGTCATTTTTGCACCCTCAATTAATGTTAAATCAATGTTAAATTTCAACAATAAATCAATGCCCACACAGCAAGGGACTCCTAGGCAGATCCGCATTCAAGTCGCCAAATCCGCGTGACTGTCACATCCGTTTTGGCGCCACCCAGAGGATCAGGTCCGCATCCGGGCGACGCCATAAATTCTACTGTCAATCAGCGGATCCTGAGCGGACCCATGTCGGATCCGCGGACGCGCACGCGCCTTTACTGTAACGGTTGTATCAATTTGCGGGTCCCAAACGGACCCGCCGCGGAGGTAAGGTTTAAATCGCGGATGCGGAGCGGATGCAGCGCGGAGCCAAGACGGGTCCGTGATCCGCCTTCGTTGCGGATCCGTCACTGCGAGCAAGTGGACTCCGATACGACCAATGCATGTTTTTTTTCAGTTAGTGCAATTCAACAAGCTTTTTATTTCAAAAACATTTGGCATTTATTTACTTCCATACATAGAGTCACTGTATTGGCACTAAAATGCATGTCTTTGTAGTTCCAGAGTACTGAGAAAACAAGGGATACATGTATCCGTTGCCTCATTGAGTATCTTGGGGAAAACCAAGAAGAGCTGTTCCAAGACTGTCAGGTATGTTATTACATAATTCATCATTTCAAGGTATTCAAATGGAGAAACATTGTTTCATTTCCCTTATTGATCACTGTGATTTAGCCAATAAACCAATACGATACCTAGCCTTTGATAAATAGTCAGAGTAGTGCATTTAAAAATATATTGTATTTATTTATGTATTGTGATAGAAATATTTTGACACATATGAAATGTTCAGAAAATGCAGACTAAGGATGCTCAGGTCAAAGATTATGTAAAATACAGTGAAAATATTGACATTTGATTTTTTACCACAGATTAGAGCACAAATTTAATGTAGACTTAATCTCATATACACATTGATCAACAATCCTAGAGAAGTTCAAACTTACTTGCTTGACACACAAGAACAAACCTTACTGTTTTTTTACAGAGGCAAAAACATGCTGTGAGACAAGAAAATTAACTTCATTAGGTGTAACGTGTCAAACAGCATGCTTGTCTAAATTGGATGCTGCAAACATTGTTTAATTAATTAATTAAACATTGTTAAATTTATAATTGTTTCATTATGGGATACTCAGGTGAAGAATTTGGGTTTGATTTTATTTGTTACCCATTTATATTGAAGTGATGATTAATACAGAAATCCTGCTTGTGATCAAACAATTGGCATAACCAAGAAGAACAACTGTAATCAAACAGCATTCTAATTTGCTTGAACTAACATAAAAATGTATTTTTTTGTTTGTTTGTTTTTTCAACAGGAGGATGAACTTGAAGGCCACACAAATGAAATAAAGAAGTTGGTGGTTATTCACAATCCCGCAGTTGAGGAGGACCCAGCAGATGTGTGTGTTGTAATAGAGGGCATCAAAGTGCTGAATGGTTGTGGAAACAGAACCACGGCGTGCATACTGTTGATGGGACTGATATATGCCCTCAACCTTGAATATCCAAAAAACTGAAGTACACCTTTGAAGTCTTCCAGAACCTTTTTTTGAAACTTGATGGAGCAAAACTGCTGAAGAAGGTCCAAAGCCTCAAGCGTAAACTAATGGAATGAGCTGTCTGTGCTGTAAGTTCAGGCTCAGATTTGCTTCATACAATGAAAACTGTGTTTTATTTTCAAATGGTAAATGTTCAAGAAGTTGTATGTAATATGTAATGTGAGTTATATTTGAAGTTTAATGTAACTTAAAATTTATTGCAAGTACATTCTTGCCTAATTAGTGTTCAATGTTTTATTTTAAATAGTAATTGTTCAAGAAGTTATATGTAAAGTTGTATGTCACTTAAAAATGAATGTAAGAGCATTTTTTGCACTTAGTTTTAAATGAAGTTTAAATGTTTATATCGATATAGAATGCTAGTTATTTGAGGTAAATCAGATCAGTTTCTCCTCTCATTTCAGTCGTCTTTTTATTTTCTAGAGTTGCAAGTATTGTAGCCACACATTAAATCTAAACACATATTGTTTGAAATGATAACGTGAAGAAACAGTATTTAGGAGTCTTGCTTCTAATGTATGTTTTGACATCTCATTTTTGAATGGAATATGTTCAAAAAGCTTTATGCCACATTATGATGTTGTATTTCACTTGAAATTATTGTAAGGGGTTATTTTGTACATACTATTTTGTACATACTTTTAATTAGTTTTAAATGTTTAAAAATACAAAATGTTATTTGATCAATAAAAAAAGCAATTGATGCAATCTCCTGCGTCTGACCATTTTTATATAAATTCAACCTTCCCTGAATAGGTAATGTGTAATTTTTCCTATTGGCTAATCATTATTAATAATAATTTAGTAGATGAATTGTTGCTTACTTACAATAGGGTTAATATTACTAATTTTTTATAAGTAATTAGTTATGTGATGTACTGAGAAATATTAGGTAGACCTTACCTAATTTCTTTTAGTTTGCCATAGCTGTTAAATTTAGGTATACTTTACTCAAATATATAAGATCGAATCTACCCAAACAAAGTGAGTGCAAATTGTTACCTCAATTTTATTGAGTAGATTCTATAGGTTGTTTTTTACAGTGTGGTTTTAAATCAATCCACAGCAGAACCACTGCATCTCTGTATATCCTATCTATATATAATATTTTCTTCAAGTCCTTCACAATAAAGTACATATGATATCTAGATATTTTTCTGGGATTTTGTTGATAACAATAATTGTGTTTTTGTGCTGGAATATCTTGTTGGTTTAGGACTGTCTGACTCACAAAGTTTTTCATATTCTGTGCATTAAAGGTGATATTTTCTCCCAGAAATTGATTTCCAAGGGCAATTTTACCTTTTTGGTCATTTTCTTACATATAAATAAATGCATCATCTTTATCAAATTCATTTAATAAATATATTCAGACAATACTGTGCACTCAAAAAACAATACAAATTCATGCAATGAAATGTAATTGAGTTGGTCCAACTTAATTTTATTAAATGCAGTTTAAATGAAATTGATTCATTTATAAAAAGAATTTTATTTATGCTTGTCCAACTCAAAATAAATCATTTAGTTGGACACAAAACTGGTTGAGATGGTTTTTATTTAAAAGTCATAAAAGCAGGTAAAAACAGTTATTTACTGTAAAACAACCACAATATTAAAAACAATGGAAATATGCACTAGCCGTCAGTGGTCAATATGAAAATAAACATTTGCTGTTAGTAATGAATTATTGCATTCATAACTTGAAATATAATTACCATTTAAACATTCATTTACCAACGTTTTTATCCATAGCAACTTAGAAATAAGGAACAATTCATCTTAAGGAGGCAATAAACAAGAAGTGCTAAAAATACAAAGATTCAAACATTATTCAGAATAGTACAAACTAGAACAGAGAGGGATTTAATAGTGAAAGCATAGTGTTTTTTTAAGAGTCAGCAGGATGCCATTAAGTGTTCACAGAAGAGATGAGTTTTCAGTTGTTTCCTGAATATTGGGATTCAGCTGTCCAGTTAGGGTTAGAGAGATTGCAGATGTTCGAAGAGTGTTGCAATAGTCCAGTCTAGAAATGACAAGGGCCTGGATGAGAAGTTGTGTTGGACGCTCCATTAGGAAGGGCCTGATCTTCCTAGTATAGTGCAGTGCAAACTTAAATGACCAAGTTGTCTTTGTAATGTGGTCTCTGAACGTCAGTGTCATCAAAGATTACCACAAGGAATTACAGTTGATGAGCCTAGCTGGATGGTGAATTCATGCTGAATCGTCAGAGTGGCTGGGAAGACGAAAAATTTTGTCTTTGCCAGATTGAGTTGCAGGTGATGTTCTTGTATCCATGCCGAGATGTCCACCAGGCAGTCCAAGATCTGTGCAGCTACTGTCAGATCATCAGCCTGAAATGAAAAGTAAAGCTGTGTCATCAGCATAGCAATGGGAGAAACCATGTACCATTATAATAGTATACAGTACTGGTCAAGATTTGGACATGTTACTATTTTAATGTTTTGAAAGAAGTCTCTTGCCTCATCAAGCCTGCATTTATTTGTTCAAAATACAGGAAAAAAAAACAGTAAATTGTGAAATATTATTACAATTTAATGATTAAATATATAACAATTAAACATTTTAATTTGAATATGCTTTCAAATATAATTTCAGCTTTGATCACAGAAATAAATTACAGTTTAAAATATATTAAAATAGAAAACCATTATTTTAAATTGTAATATTTTCACAATATACAGTTGTTTTCTGTATTTTTAATAATAAATAATGGTAGCCTTGATCAGCATAAGATTCTTCTTCAAAACATTAAAATAGTAAGGTGTCAAACTTTTGACCGGTATATATTAATATGAATAATAGAGAAGGGAGGGGTCCCAGAACTGACCCTTCAGTACCCCGTGACCAGAGCTTGACTGAAAGACCTACCTGTGAGATTCACACCAGCAATGTATAGTTCCTGTGATGCCCTGTGATGAGAGTGTGGACAAAAGTATTGGATGGCTAACGGTGTCAATCCAGTTGCGCCAGTCTGTGGAAAGACAGAAAAAATAATAAATATTTATAATATATATATAATATATATATTATATATATACACACACTACATACAGTACTGTGAAAAAGTCTTAGTATTTCACAACCTTCACAATCTTTTGCTGTTGTGTGTCAGGAGGAAATTTACATTTTCAAATATTAATTTTGCCATTAATTGTAATAATCCATTGACATTTTTTATGCACAAGGAGTCTGACAACAGCTGGTATGATCTGATCTCACCATCATCAAGTCCACCTGTGATTACATGAAGAAATCGAAAGAACTGAGACAGACTAAATCCAGAAGAACTGCAGCAACGTCTCCAAGACACTGGAAGAAACCTTGCTGCGGTTCCTCGGAATTTAGTCTGTCTCAGATCTTTATGTTTCTTCATGTAATCACAGACAGACTCGATGATGGTGAGATCAGATCATACCGGCTGTTGTCAGACTCCTTGCGCATATAAAAATTTCACTGGATTATTACAATTAAAGGAAAAATGAATGAACTGATATTTCGACTGACACACACATTATATATATATACATAATGTTATATATATATATATATAAACATCAGTCTAGTAATAGAAAAAAAACATACCTTTTTGTGTGGAGGGGTGTGTCTGCCACACTCACAATCCTAAAAATAAGAATAAAAGTATTATTACACACCATATTTAACAAATTACATGTAAAAATCTGATTATTTGAGCAAATATGACTTACTATCACTAGGAGGTAGTCACAATGATGTTAAATGACGTCATCAAACTGTGAAAAAGATGTACATTTATTTGAATAACATTAACGTATGAAAACAGACGCTTTTGATTACAAGGTTCAATTTTATACAGAGTCCCAACTCTGATGCTCCCCATAACACATAAAAAAATTTAAAAAATACATAAGACTTCACATCAGAGACACAGATCCATCATTTAACAAAAAAATCTAGATAGTTGGGTCTGTGATGATATAAAATGGCGGGAATGCCACAGAACTAGCTAAGCTAACGTGTGCAGCAGTGACTTGATGAGGTGATGTTCAAGCTGGGATAAAGTATGAAGCGTGCATAATTAGATTTGGAAATATTGCTAGCCATAAATTAATTTGTATCACTTTGTTCCCTGGGCTAGCAAACTTGATTTGAATTGAGTAACGTATGTTCTTCGATCGCAAGCCAACGTATTCAATGAATGAAATCAAGCCAGCTAGCCAGCCAGTTAGCTATAGTCAAATTTTGCACTGTTACACTGGTCTCGCTCACTGACAGTGCTATTTTGCACATTACGTGAGTCTGAATTTAAGCGAAGGTGCGTTTGTATCCAGCTGTTAAAACAATTCACCTCGATTAATTATTTTAACGCTGTTTTCAACCCAACATATTTCACTCAATATTATAATATACACATTCCTTGGCATTGAGATCAATTTTTAAACACAAAACAACTAGTTCAATCTTAGCTCTCTTTATATTGACTTGTTTATTGAATGTTATAAAAACAAAAACAAATTATAACAAAAATATAAAAACGAATTTGTAATTGTTCTGATATTCAGGAAGAACAGCACTCTTGCTCAACCTTATAATATGATGTAAATATAAGATTACAAGTTTCCAGTATTGTCTAGATGGGCTGCAGTTCAATATCATTCTGTGGGACAGGCTCATGTCCTGTGTTCCTGCACCAACACCAGTAGATGACAGCAGATATCAGAGCCAGAACCAGCAGAGCTCCAAGAACAGACACCACAATAATCCAAGGATCTACAGCAGGAAGGAGGAAAGTGGGAAGAGAACACAGATTTTTTTTTTTATGTTTTTCCTTTTTTAAAATCACTGCTTAATGATTTTGTAAAGCTCTCAGTGTCTCCTGTTTTACTTACTATGTTGTTCAGTGTCATTATCTTTTTCCTTTGATTCTTCACTAGATTCTGTAGAGGAGAGTGAAGGGTTAGTCACAGTTTAGCATCAATTTGCTGTTCAAATCATTAATAATAAACCTCGGGTGTTCAAATGCTTCAAAAATAATATTTCTAAACAGCTATTAATCTTCTCTCACCTGTGACTGTGACTGTGATCAAGATTTCTCCTTCAGAGTCCAGAACTCTGTATTTTCCAGTGTCATTGAATGTAAACTTATTAATGATCAGAGTGTCTTCACTGATGTTCAGTTGATCACTCTGAACCTTGTCACCTCTCTTCCACAGCTCTGTCCACTCTGTGCTGTTGCTGTACTGATGCTCCACTTTATCAGCGTTGGTCAACAGAACACCCCAGCTAACAGGGAACGTTTCCATAACTTTCACTAACGTTATGTAAAAGTTATGTAAATGTTAGAAATAAACATTCCTAAAATAATGTTTCAAGAACATTCTTTTAATGTTGTCATAGTTAAAATACATTCTCATAACGTTGAGAGGAAACATTCTTAGAACAACATTGTTGGAACGACATGTTTTGTACTTAAAAGTGTTCTCACAGGGATGTTATGTAACTGATTTTCTCGTTGTTGAGCGCGTTCAACACGTCTGATGTACTTGACTTGTTGATCAGGTTCTTGAGCTTTATCACGTATTTAACTTGACTGATGTTCTCGTAATGTTGAGCGAAACGTTCTCATACAACGTTCTTGAACGTCTTTATCACGTTATTTTACTTCCTGATGTTCTCGTAATGTGAGCGAAAACGTGTATAACAACGTCTTGTAACGTCTTTATCACGTTATGTACTTGACTGATGTTCTCGTAATGTTGAAAAACGTTCTCATAACAACGTTCTTGTAACGTCTTTATCACGTTATTTGTACTTGACTGATGTTCTCGTAATGTGAGCGAAAACGTTCTCATAAAACGTCTTGAACGTCTTTATCACGTTATTTGTACTTGACTGATGTTTCGTAATGTTGAGTGAAAACGTTCTCATAACACGTTCTTGAAACGTCTTATCACGTTATTTGTACTTGACTGATGTTCTCGTAATGTTGAGTGAAAACGTTCTCATAACAACGTTCTTGTAACGTCTTATCCGTTATTGTACTTGACTGATGTTCTCGTAATGTTGAGCGAAAACGTTCTCATAACAACGTTCTGGTAACGTCTTTATCACGTTATTTTGTACTTGACTGATGTTCTCGTAATGTTGAGTGAAAACTTCTCATAACAACGTTCTTGTAACGTCTTATCACATTTATTTGTACTTGAGATGTTCTCGTAATGTTGAGCGAAAACGTTCCATACAACGTTCTTGTAACGTCTTTATCACGTTATTTGTACTTGACTGATGTTCTCGTAATGTGAGCGAAAACGTTCTCATAACACGTTCTTGTAACGTCTTTTCACGTTATTTGTACTTGACTGATGTTCTCGTAATGTGAGCGAAAACGTTCTCTAACAACGTTCTTGTAACGTCTTCGTTATTTGTACTTGACTGATTTCTCGTAATGTTGAGCGAAACGTTGCGTCTTTATACGTATTTGTACTTGACTGATGTTCTCATAATGTTGATCAAAAACGTTCTCATAACAACGTTCTTGAAACGTCTTATCACGTTTTGTACTTGACTGATGTTCTCGTAAGTTGAGCGAAACGTTCTCATAACACGTTCTTGTAACGTCTTTATCACGTTATTGTACTTGACTGATGTTCTCCTAATGTTGATCAAAAACGTTCTCATAACAACGTTCTTGAAACGTCTTTATCACGTTATTTGTACTTGACTGATGTTCTCATAATGTTGAGTGAAAACGTTCTCATAACAACGTTCTTGAACGTCTTTATCACGTTATTTGTACTTGACTGATGTTCTCGTAATGTGAGCGAAAACGTCTCTAAACGTTCTGAAACTCTTTATCACGTTGTTTGTACTTGACTGATGTTCTCGTAATGTTGAGCGAAAACGTTCTTAGGATAACATTCTGAGAACATGCTTTTAATGTAATTATTTTGCTAAATGTTTTCAGAATGTTATCATAATACGTTGAGTACAATGTTATAAAAAGCGTCCTTACATTGTAATCTGTACTTAATGATGTTCTCATTATATAGAGAAAAACGTTGTGAGAACAACATTGTGTAAGCCGTAACGTCTTTATGATGTTATTAATATTTGCTAAATGTTTTTGAAGTTCAATGTTTTGAACGTTCTTATGTGACCATAAAATGACCCAAACTGGAATGTCCCCCTAAAGTCATATAAGGAACCTTGAACTGCAGCACTTTCATTACCAAAAGAGGACGTTTATGTCACAAATGTTCTGTAAAATGTCAGCATTTTTGTCACTTTTAGAGAACTTTTAGGCAAAGTTGAACAAGGTCACGAGAACATCACTTCTGCGTGTGTGTTTTATAGAAAATAATAAAGTTTGAAGTCACCGTTATAGAGGTGAGCGTTTGCTTTAGAAAGGCTCTTGATTCTTGACATATAACATTAGATTTTCTCTGGCTGCTTTAACTGTGTTATCAAGACATAGCAATAAATGCAAGAGAACTTCTGATCAGATGAATTGAATTGTTTAGTGCTGATGATTTAGTCATCATCACTAAAGCCTCAAGCTGTGAATGTATTAACTGTTAGTTTTATTAATGCTTTATTATATTTAATTCTTTATACAGACAAGAGTTTTGAGGAGAGCTTTTTATTCAAACTTCAACACAGACATCATGAATCAGCGTATGATCCTCAACAATGGTGACACTAAACAAAATCTTTTTTGTGACTTTAGTAGCTTGTTTTGTGATGTTCAGAGTTAATCTGTTTATCTGAAAATTTTGTCACCATTGTTGAGGATCATACGCAGAATCTTGATGTCTGTGTGAATCTGTATGATACTGTTTGAATAATTTCTGCCCAATAATGAAAGCTTTCAAACTATAAAAGCATGGTAGGATTTTATACATTATCATTGGACTATAATAACATGAAAGAAAATACAATATTCAGAGACCAGAGATTAAGGCCACTGTATGATGAGAAAAATAACAATGAACAATCAAATCCATATAATCATATTTTTCTCACAATTTCTTTTGCAATTAATGCTTTAAAACACAATTGCAACAATTGGAGAAAAATAATTAAAATGTAAAGGTTCAGGAGCTCAACTAAAACAAGTGCTTACCTCCATAACTGACATTTATAAATTTGATAAAACATCAACACCTCATAAAGAAGATTTGTATGACAGAACAAAGTCAGAGTGGTTTGTAATAAGTTGATGCAGAGATCTAGAGAGATCTGTTAGTGTTTAATGTTGTTTCTGTTTTCTGAGTTTTGTGTGTCACCATTGTGCTGGAGAGTAGATCCTGAGCTTCAGTCAGTGATGATCCAGAAACACTGATGCTCTGCTGCATGTCGCTTTATTTAAAGACAGTAACTGTGTAGTTACTGATGCGTGATACAGTAGTTGCATTAGCGCATGCATGTGCTGTTTTTTTTGTAAGACATGTAAGAAAAATTAGTTTTTGTTTGAGCAGATACTCTTATTAATCAACATTTTTGACGAGGGCAGCAGGGATATTCCCTAAAAAAAAAAAAAATAAATAGGTTCCCTAATGTTCTGTGAATGTCTGCCAAATAACGTTCCCCAAACTTAAAAGAGCTCCACATCATGACTGTCTCTGAACGTTCTGGGAACATTATTAGACAACGTCCTTAACCAGTGGGGATGTTTTGAGAATGTTCTGGGAACGTAAAATTTCTAGCGGAGCAGGGTGTTGTGAACGTTCAGAAAATAACGTTTTCATAACATTTCCAAAATGATAGAAGGGAATGTTCCTCTATCGTTCACATAAACCAAGAAAAAACGTTTTAAAAACAGTTAATTTGAACGTTCCAAAAATATACAAATAACGTTTTTATAACATTTCCAAAATGATAGAATGGAATGTTCCTCTAATGTTCACATAAACCAAGAAAAAAGTTCTTAAAAACAGTTAATTTGAACGTTCCAAAAATATTACAAAATAACGTTTTTATAACATTCCAAAATGATAGAATGGAATGTTCCTCTAACGTTCACATAACCAAGAAAAAACATTCTTGATACATTAAAAAAACTGGACGTTTTGAACGTTTAGAAAACATTCCAAAATAACGTTTTCATAACTTAAAGAGAATGTTAACAAAACGTTCTGACAACTCCTTTTTGTTAGCTGGGTCTCCTCATCTTTGCATAATGATGCATTTAAGTTAATGACCAAACGCATCGTTATAAAAGTTCACAATGCTGTTGCAGATGAAATATAATGTGGATAACATTTAATAAATATCTTTTCGTCAGGTTATATTGATTATTAATTATTTAAGCCCCTTTATCTTAACCGCTCTGCTTAACCTCGCAAGTGTTTTCCACATAACTTCCCACACAGCAAAAGGACTCCATGGCGGATCCACCGTGGAGGTATCGCGCAGAGGTGGAAAGTCCAGGGCTCAGAAAGTAAAAGTCCTGCCATATTTATCTCTGAGTTAGATTCACATTATTGATTACAGCAGCACTGTGATTCTACAGCACAAGATCAGCTTTTTTTTTTTTCAAAATAATTCAAGGTTTCATCAAAGTTGTTCTTAGTAAAAAAAAAAAAAAAAAAAAAATTAGATGCGCTCTCATGTTGTAGACACACAGATATCAAGAATCATCCTGTGAATCTCAACAGTGGTGACCATCAAAAAGCATGTTGCAGTGCATTCTGGGAGCCACCAATCAAAATTCATCCATGGCTCCCATCATGCATTGCTGCATGAATAAATTATGAGCTGAATTGTTTTAGTAATTTCCTTTATTCTCATATTTTATTTTGTTCTGTTTATGCGACTTTTTAGTAGCTTGTTTTCTAATGTTCAGAGTTGATCTGTTGATCAGAATATGTTGCTTGTCACCGTCATTGAGATTCACAGGCTGATTCTGATGTCTGTGTGTGCCTAAGAAAGATTTTTTTTTTTTTTTGAAGAGAACTTTTAAGAAACCCTCAGATTATATTGATAAAGCTGATCTTGTGCTGTAGAATCACAGTTCTGCTGTAATCAATAAGTGAATCTAACTCAGAGATTGGGCTCTAGATGAGTTCAGTGATTCAGATCAAATAATTAGTGGAAACATAACCAACACCACCTGATCATCTTTCTCTTTGCTTGTCTGGTTGTTATAACTCAGTTAAAACAGCCCAAACAAAATTTAATATTAAAAAGTGAAGGGTCAAGAGCCCAACTAAAACAAACCCTCATCTCCACGATGGTGGCTTAAAAATTGTGATTTTCTCTCTTTGGATTCTGCTTGTTATCATCAGGGTCTTCAATAATGCTCAATCATCACTCAATTAATCACTTATTTATCTCATTAATGCTTCAGGGGGTGGAAAAAAAATATGGCAGGACTTTTACTTTCTGACCCCTGGACTTTCCACCTCTGCCGCGAACGGACCCGTATCGGAGTCCACTTGCTCGCAGTGACGGATCCGCAACGAAGGCGGATCACGGACCCGCCTTGGCTCCGCGCTGCATCCGCTCCGCATCCGCGATTTAAACCCTTACCTCCGCGGCGGGTCCGTTTGGGACCCGCAAATTGATACAACCGTTACAGTAAAGGCGCGTGCGCGTCCGCGGATCCGACATGGGTCCGCTCAGGATCCGCTGATTGACAGTAGAATTTATGGCGTCGCCCGGATGCGGACCTGATCCTCTGAGTGGCGCCAAAACGGATGTGACAGTCACGCGGATTTGGCGACTTGAATGCGGATCCGCCTAGGAGTCCCCTGCTGTGTGAATTACTATTCATATCAGAAAGAAGTTCGAAAGCACTTGTTAGAATGCGCTCAATGCACGAAACTTAGTTTTAGCGTTAGGTAACGTTAAGTGCCTATTACCAACACAATCCAATCTGAATTTAATACATTGTTCGACCAGACATAATAAATGTTATTTGTGTTTGTGCACGTGATATCAGGAAGCAATGTATACACACATGACGGCAAAGCGCAAATCGAGTTACCCCTCCCACTTCTGCTAGTATTATTGAGATATGTTATTTTACTGCAACTATCTGTTTCTGCTTCTTTATCATATTTATAGTATGTGATTTATAAATTACCTTATATCTATCACATATTTTGGACGTCTGGTCACTTTATATCTTATATCAGAATATTATATAACTGTTAAGCCTACTATGATTATTAAAATACACTGAACAATGTGTCCTGTATCATAGCTACATGAATGACCTTTGCAACAAAAAAACCCCGCGTCAAAATCAGTTAGGTATTCAGTGAGATATGATTAATTAAATGCGCTGACAGCTCATTGCACCTGTCAAACAAGTTACACTGAGTGGAGCTGGCGACCGGTCCAAGATGGCGGCTCCACGGCTCGTCCGTGCCAATAGGCAGTAGCGTTCGATAGGGCGTCTACCTATATGATGTCTATCGCTGCGTCCCAATTCGCCTACTTATACTACGTCCTAAAAGTATGTACTGTTTTTGTAAAGAAAAAGTGCATACTTTTGAGTGTGTAGCAGAAGAGTATGCAAGCTTTGGGACATACTACCTCGTCATAATTGCGTCTTTAACGGACGTTCTGTCGTTTAGTTACGCAACCTGTAACCAGGCACGTGCACACATAGACAAAAAAGGGGCTTGAGCACCTGCCCTTTTTCTTCCTCGAGAGAAAGAGCCCTTTTTTCTGGGGTGTTTTTTTTTTTTTTAAATGAATATATATTCCTGTCTGCGCACAGGTTCCCTGTCAAACAAATATATTTACTGAATAAAACAAATAAAATATATATATATATACTGTATAAGGTCGACTTTGTCGAGTTCAGATGCCCTCACTCCGCGACACGCCATTCATGCCCGCACGCGCGCCACGCCCCACCTCACCTCGAGTTTGCTGCTGGCTGAAAGCTTGTGACAACTATTCCCGCGAAAATGCAACTGCTGTCTGGCGATGAGAAGCGAAAAAAAAAAAAAAGCCCTAGATGGATGCATCCCATGCATTTCTTTCAGGTAGGCTAGCCTATGTTCACAAACATGAAAGTTTTGGCTATTTAAGGGTTATTTATACATTTAACGCTGCATTAATAGTTTGACCACCATCAACACATCTGCCTGATTTGATACTAATGAAATTTATGTCATATTATAATTTCAATTATTTTATTGTGCTATGCATTGCGTTTTGAACCATGGTAAAGGTATCGGTTGGGCTGTCAATACCAGAAGAGGAGCATCCATGAACCGCATTAGACCGTTTTCTAAGGATGCATGGTTTATTAAAACTATTTAAAAATCATAATACAGCATTAGCTACATAATGCTATTCTTAAATCTACGCTTACACAGGATAATACATCAATAAAAGTTTAAACCCTCGCTCTGTCTTTGCATGTTTGATGTCCACATATTCTTGTTGAAGAAATTACAGTGGCTGTAGCATTTCTATCACAAAGAAGTGGGCGAATATTATTATTTAACTAATAATATATTTTTAATCATGGTTGGCTTTGATCGTGGATTTGATCGTGCTGTGCTGTCTAACAAAAATAAGCATGCTTTTGGCGCCCTCTGCAGGAATTTGTTATAATATATAATGTATTAACAGTTCAGGGAAAAAATTCTTGACGTGTTTAAATATACAGATTAGCTTGTTTTGGTTAATTTAGAAGAAATCTACAGATGCAAACAGACAGAGGGTAGTAGGCTTAAAACAAACTCAATCTAAATGTGTAGGGTTAGGGTTAAGTTTTCTTTCCATTAGAGTAAAAGACATGGCAGCAAAAATGGACCACTATCTTAAATTGTCTACTTCATGAAAGAAGTATTCCAATAACACCAAAAAATAAAACGATTTATTGATTTGTGCAAAATAAACAAATTATCAGTGAAACTATGTCCCTCTCCTTGGTGCAGTCATTTATTCTAAATATAGCTACTTGAAAATAGTTGCTGTTGACTTCTCTTGTGATAAACCTAGTAAATACTAAAGAAGACCATGGTCTCTGTGTGAACTGATTATTTTGTAGAAATCTGTGGAGTATAAAACAATGCGTGAGTGTAAGGGAAGTCAAAATTGTCTTAATATATTTAGGGTTCATTATTTTTAAATAAATAATGAGAAGTGCCCTTTTTCCACTTGAGCCCCTGCCCCCCAAAATGTCTGTGCACGTCCCTGCCTGTAACTGTTTAAACTACCCTGTCAATCATCTTGTCACAGTTAAAATCCTCCACATTCAATTAAATTTAATTTCCTACCGTTTCGGAGAGAAATGTTGTTCTGCCAGTCATGGGTTTTTCAGGGAATAACTCTCCTCGTCTTTGCAAATGATGCATTTAGAAGTTAATGACCAAACGCATTTTTATAAAAGTTCACAATGCTGTTGCAGATGAAATATAATGTAGATAACATTTAATAAATATCTTTTCGTCAGGTTAGATACTGATTATTAATCACTCAAGCCCCTTTATCTTAACCGCTCTGCTTAACCGTCGGTCTCGCACATCCGTCATGTTTGTAGTTTTTTACCACTTTGTACTCATATTTGTAGTTCTAATCGAATCCTCGTCCACAGCGCAATGTGTTATGGGCAATATTAGCGGTTAGAAGTGTGCACGGATCTGCACTTCGAATTCTAACCGGAAAAAGTAGACCATCCGGGTATCTTTGGAATACTCATTTCAACATACTACGATCTGGGACATACTAATTCTTTTTTCGAATACTATTTAGGACGGATAGTATGCGAATTGGGACGCAGCAATATGTCTAACCCTATCATTTGAACTGCCGCCGAAGCACTTCCTGGAACTATCTGAAGTCTACATGAATCACGTGACGATCAAGCGTTTTGAACTTCCGTTGTAGCAACTCTCTCTCTCTATGGCTCTGCTCTCAGCAACAGTCGAACAGTCGAACGGATGGTAGCCTAAATGCTAACCTAACACCCCAACCAATCCCGGAAGTTCGTAAACAGGCTTCTTTCACCCTTCGTTTCACACGAACAGAACATTTAACATGTGAGTTTTTATGTTTTTAAATATAAATACAGCTTTTAAATAAGTAAAAAAAAAAAAAAAAAAAGCTTTTTAAATAAGTTTTTGTGTCATTATAGTTCCGTTACTGGAAGACAAAACTATGGTAGAAATAAGTCAATATTTTGAATGCTCAATGTATCTATTAATGTGATTATGATGATGTTTTTTTATTTTTGGAATTATTAATATAATTATTAGATTGTTTCTAAAGCCTGTTGTATTGAGTTTGACAGATCATTTTCAGTATTACACCGGATTTTTTAAAACCAAAGATTCAGATTATATAGTTAGATGTTTATTATTTGACAGTTTTATAATGTCAGATCCACATGTGTTTAATATTCAGACAGAATGAAAATGAATGTTTAGTTATATTTTGCTGTTTATGGCTGCGTTTCCTGAAAACAAGTTCCTCCATTATCAGCATTGTTCAATGAGTTGGAGTTTCCCGAAACAATATAGCCTAACTGTAGGCGCCGAAAAATACGAGATATTCTCCACTGATTTTTAATCAATAAAAAAATCGACATGAGCTTTCAGACACGATCTTCACCATTTTTTAGTTTATTTAAGGCCGTTTCTATGGCGATATTTTCAGTGGTGGATAAAGTAGGCTACTCGAAAACCATACTTGGGTAAAAGTATAGATAGAAAATGACTTTGGTAGAAGCTAAAGTCACTGTTTAGAATATTACTTGAGTAAAAGTTTTAAAGTATGTGATAATTTTTGTACTTAAGTATGAAAAGTATTTTATATATATATATATATATATATATTAAACGTACATAAGTATTGAAAGTAAAAGTAGCCTACAAGTAAATGTAAAATACAAAAGGAGCAGAAAAAAAATTATTAAATTGTTCTTTACAGTTTGAGCAGCAAGATTGTGTTCAGTTTTAACTCTTTCTTACATTTTATTTAGTTGAATTAAAAAATGGCTAAATGTTTATTGTAATTATTAAATATACAAAAAAATATATTAATTATGTACTGATCATTCATGTTAATTCATAGTGCTTTATAACTAATGTAAGAGATAACTTTAAAATGTTAAAATGTACATGTTGAAATTAAAAATGAACAATACTTTTATTAACCTTATTTAATGTTACAAATGGACTCTTATTGTAGTGTTACCATTTCATATAAATCCAAACAATAATGCTTAAAAATACCATCTTTACACACAGGCATAGCATGGGTCTATTATATGTATAGTTTCACACATTATTTGCCTATATTTTAGAAAACTTGATGATTATCTAATCAAAATATGTTACAGTGCAGATAAAAATAAAAGAAATGAAATCGAATGCATTTCTTATTTATGTTTCTGTCGCTGCATGATGAGGATACAGTTTAAATATGCAACTTTGCTGGATAATGACTGCATAACAGCAAACAAATGGAAATAAACTAATGCAAATGAATGGTAACAATCGTGACATCGTTGGTGTTTTTGTCTCATTGTTTTAACCGCTTGAGGCACTACTAATGTTAGCATCCTCTCAGCCTCGACAGCAAACACACTGCTGTTCTCCTCTAATGCAGCAACTACTCAACAAACTAATACTTTAAAATGATATGAAAACATGTACTGTAGTACATGTACATACTGTTTTGTTGTCTGTTTTAAATCCGTTTTTGAAGTGTCTCGTTCTGTGCAGCGCGCAGCCTCATGTCACGTGTCAAAACAAACTCTACAAGGCATCAGTGATAGTTTTTATTTCACCTCTAGAGGCCGCTCTCGTAGAGTATAATGACAGCACACTCTTCTCAGCCACTCCAGCAATGGACGCAACCAGGAAAATGAAATCAACCGTGGTTGTGTGAGCACTCGTTTGCACATGCTTGCTTGGAGTTTGTGTTCTTCCTCCTTTATTTTGTAGTAAGTAATGAAAAATGCTTTAGGGAAATGTATTGGAGTAAAATTATACATTTTATTTAGGAAATGTAGTGGAGTAAAAGTAAAAGGTTAACAGAAATATAAAAACTCAAGTAAAGTACAGATTCTCCCAAAAAACATTACTTTGTTACATTACACCACTGGATATTTTAATGGCAAACGTCGAGAGCACATCCAAGTGATTTGTGAGCACAAATGGCTCTGCTCTCGATCAGATAGGCCTACATGTGCGCGCGGGGGGTGGTGGTGTGGGGCACTGCGCACCCACCGGCAGAAACATAAATCGGCGCATGTAACTAGCATTTGCAAACTTGTGTGTTTTGGAACGACTCTCGAGATGTGATTAAGCATAATTTCTTGTTTACAAGCTATGACGTGGACTTAATAATTTTTTTTTTTCTTTGAGCCAAATAAGCACAATGACATCCAGTATCTATATCTTTTATTTCGAATACATAGGCCACAAGTGTCATTTACGTCTTTTAGTTTGTCAAGACAGATATTTAAACGTTTAATGGATGCGCATGTGCGTATTCAGCAGAGATACATAAGCCCTGTCCAAATACCCACACTTGCGGTATTTGCACTTGACTACTTGTCTGCTTGCATTACGTATTTCCTCTATTTGGCTCAAGTGTTCAAGTGGGCATGAAGACCACAAGTGTGTGTAGAACTTTTGTTTGCCTGATGGGACACACTTCTAGTCTTGCAAATGCAAGTGTTTACAGAGCTTATTTTTTAAAAATTATTATTTTCAGTGCTTTGCATTTTAAAATACACTTCTAAATGTCTGTTCAGTACTCACTATGTAACTAACTAACTATATTCAAATTGTGGTGCTTCTTTAAGTGATAAAAAGCAGTTTTAAATGATGTACAAAATACACACAGCCTACCCATCTATGCATCAATAAAATTTGCAACACTTTATATTTTACTAACAAAGTAATATATAATTAATTTAACTTACAGTCGAATGTTTTCCTTGACATCTCGCGATTCCGGGGCATGTGAGTTCCTGAACATAATGCATGATGGGATCTGCTTAGCCTTGAATACTGCTCACTAATTAAAGCTGCAAGCAGCAATGAAAGGACCCTCGCACCCGGGCTCACCATCACCCGTTGGCTTTAGGAAAACTGAACAGTGGGTGATATTCATTTAAACGGATGAATAGAGGAGAAATATGGCAAAGTGATTTTGATGCACCACACTTCCTGCTGCCAGCAGGTGGCACTTTGACTGTAACTGAATATTGCCATTTAGATGTCTTCAGGCCAGGACTATTATCAAACATGTGAAGGTTGGGGCAGTTTAGACACTTTATGCTTGAGTTACAACAGCTTTCTCTTTCATGGTAAAACATCAGATTTTGTCAGGCCACCACAGACACGCCCTTAAGTGAAAACTCAAGAAGTTAATATTGTTAAGGCCTTAAGATTAGACTGAGCAAATATGATGTTGATCTGGTTAAATCTCTATGAGGAGTTAATCACAGCGTAAAACATGACATTTCCTGTTGCCAGCAAGTGGCGCTTTGACTGTAACTGAATATTGCCATGTAGATATCTTCAGGCCAGGACTCTAATAAAAAGTGAAGTTTGGGGCAGATTGGACATTGCATGTCTGTTTCATGGCAAAACATTGAAATTTGTCAGGCCACCACAGACACGCCCTGTTGGGTTTACAGATTTTGCACCCAAGGACTTTTTTGTAGGTATTTGGCTGTTACACCTGTCTACCAAATTTCATACCTGTGCGTGAAATGTAGCATGAAAGGCACTTAATTAAAATTTTGTAGGTGGCGCTATCAAGCCATTTTGTCACACCTAATTCAGAAAGCCATATCTGACATACATTTTCACCATTTCTGACGCATGTGCAAAGTTTCATGAGTTTTCGAGTATGTTTAGGCCCTCAAAAATGTGATTCACTTTGGAGAAGAAGAAGAATTGTCTGAGCAATTCCAATAGGGTCCTCACACCATCAGTGCTTCTGCCCTAACAAGAAGCAACACTTCCCTAAACACTTCCCCTTGGGGGAATCCCTGCCACCATTTTGAAGTGCATTCCACTTCGTGAAGTGGACGAGGGAAGTTTATACACTGTAAAATGTAATTAGTTGAGTTTACTTAGAAAGCTTAATTAAACTGTTGGGTTTAGCTACCACACAGTACAGAGTACTTAGAAATCTTGAGGATTGGTAATTCAATTTTACAAATTGAGTACTTAGTTCAGTCATGTTAAAAATCTTGTTCACATTATGTAGAAACTGCCTTAAATTTCTCAAGCATTTTTTACTCAGTTGCAACAATGGACCATACATTTATGTGTATTTATTAAACTGGAGATACTGTTGAAAATAATAAAGTTTGATGTCACCATCATGGTGGAAAGTGTTTGCTTTAGTTGGGCTCTTGACCTTGACTTTTAACATTAGTGTTTCTCTGGCTGTCGTAACTCAGTGTTTGTAAGACACAGCTGTTATGGTGAAAAAAGCCAAAAGAAATACTGGGATTGATCTGTTGGATCTTTCCTGATGATATCATTGAATACCCACAGATTTAATCCTGAGGTTTATGCTTGATCAAAAGTGTGGTTCATTAAAAACAATAAGTATTTTTTAATAATCAATGAAACTATAGCAAGAGACGGAGCACTGTTGAAATCATACTTTTAATATGTTAGTCAAAAAACATTTTGAATTATATAGACACACAGAGACATCAAGAATCAGCGTATGAATCTCAACAACGGTGACATGCTTCATGCTGCAATGCATTCTGGGAGCCATGGATGAGTTTTATACTATGATGGCTCCCAGCATGCATTGCATGTCACCATGGTTGAGATTTATACGCTGATTATTGATGTCTCTGTGTGTCTAAAAGTAGGCCAAAATGTTTTTGACAATAAAATATAAAAAATATATGATCTCAACCGTGCTCAGTCTCTTGATCTAGTTTCAGCAATAAAATATTTAATTGTTTATAGTAACAAACCACACTTTTGATCAAGTATAAACCTCAGGATTAAATCTGTGGGTATTCAATGATATCATCAGGAAAGATCCAACAGATCAATCCCAGCATTTCTCTTGGCTTTTTTCACCATAACAGCTGTGTCTTACAAACACTGAGTTACGACAGCCAGAGAAACACTAATGTTAAAAGTCAAGGTCAAGAGCCCAACTAAAGCAAACACTTTATTATTTTCAACAGTATCTCCAGTTTAATAAATACAAATAAATGTATGGTCCATTGTTGCAACTGAGTAAAAAATGCTTGAGAAATTTAAGGCAGTTTCTACAAAATGTGAACAAGATTTTTAACATGACTGAACTAAGTACTCAATTTGTAAAATTGAATTACCAATCCTCAAGATTTCTAAGTACTCTGTACTGTGTGGTAGCTAAACCCAACAGTTTAATTAAGCTTTCTAAGTAAACTCAACTAATTACATTTTACAGTGAATACTCAAGATTTCTAAGTACTCTGTACTGTGTGGTAGCTAGTTTTATCAATTCAAAATGATGAGTTAACTTACTTGCTAAATTTAAGGCAATCGGTTTCCTTAAGTTTTTTAAGTAAACCCATCAGTTTAATTAAGCTTTCTAAGTAAACTCAACTAATTACATTTTACAGTGTATGGACAGACCCTCGCTCCCTCGATTTTGACAGAGGGAGCGAGTCTGCTTCATATGTACACTTCAGGCAGCTCCATAACCCACAATGCAACACGATTGTGATTGCATTTTATTTTCTTTCACTTTATGAATTTGTGAATTTACATTATGCATTTAATAATACCACTGCAAAATCATTAAAATGTAATAACCTTTTATAAAATACCTATAATACCTATAATAATAATAATAATAATAATAATATAGAAATTATATATAATTATTATTAATATTTCTGCAACCAGTATCGGAATTGGCCAATTTGCTTGTAAAAATAAATAAATAAATCAGAATCTGAGTTGGCCATGAAAAAATACTACAATCTGGGCTGTATTTATTTTCATTTATCAGTTCTTCAATAAGTAGATCTTGTCTTTCATAAAGATCTAGGTCAGGGATTTTGTGCTTAAAAAGGTTGGTGAGACAGAAGCAGAATGAAGAATTGACATGCTGCTGTGTTTTGATTTCAAATCATGTGACCCGTGCGACTCTAATAGCTGATCTGAGATCAGATTTAAGCGCCCTCTTCTTGTCACGTGATCCAAACACTGAAACAGGCATTTTTAGTTTCGTTTTTACTCTTGTCCTGCTAAAGAAGATGTCTCCCTGTGGTTTACAAAGTTTTGACACCTAGACATAAAATTCATGCGGAAATTTTACAATGTAAGTTTTCATGTTTTAATATGAATCAAGTTTGTTTTTGTGTTATACCAATATTTGTGTTTCTGGAAAACTAAACCTTATAGTAACGCGGAAATAAGCCGACATGATGAATCCATTAGGCCTAGGACTTATGTTGCGTTCACCGGAATCTTGAGATGACTACACGTGACGTTGTATTCGGAGCTGTTCACGACACGTTCTTGGACTGGAGCTGCGTTCCATTCGGTATATCAGTTGAAGTGGACTTCGCTGACAATAATCGCTCATTTGGAACGCCCTACAAACGTCATCAAAGAAAGTCAGCGACGGTGTAGCGCAGATCATGATAGAACATAATAAATAGATAATGGGCTATAATTTATTTTCGAATTTAAAATTGATTCTTTTCAACAACATTTACTTTGTCATGCCTATTCATACAATAAAATATGCAAATGCAACACTCATCGCCATAACCATCATACTTTCGTTCATATAATAATAACTACATTTATGAATACTCAAAACGCATATGTAAATTCTTCCATCGCAGAGCCATTTAAAACTCTTTCAATGGCTCTGCTCCATCATAGTTCTGAGTGGTGACGCGCTGCGCAGTGACAGTTTCTTGTGAAGTGATGTATTGATGTTCCCTTATTCCCTATGCCGTTCGCAGTGCCCTTCGAACTGAACATGTTCACTCCCTTCGGATTGAAATCTCGCTTAAGATGGCGAAATACGGTCGAATGGAATGCACCTTATGTGAATGTTTAGTAATATTATATCACTCAGGAAAGTGTTTTATCTCTGTATAAATATCTCTGTGGCGTGTGTCTGTGAGATAAATCACCTCTTCTGTTTCTCATCAGGTCCAGGTGCTTGAATCTTCTGCTGCTGTTGCGCTTTATTAATTCTAGCGGTCAGTATCAATTGTTGATAAATCGTAACAATGTTTGATTTTCAGTTCCAGGTTGATTTAGACGATTGTTTATATTTTGCACCAAGTGACTTTCTTTGACTGACATTTAAGGGTTGTGTACTTGGATGTGTGGTGACTGTGAAACATCTTGAGCAAAAGAAAAATCCAGTAAACTAACTCTAGAATATTTTATGGAATTAAGGGGTTTGTGCTGGATAGTCTTTTGACTGTGAAAAAAAAACAAGTTCAAAAATCATGTGTTTTGGATTAAATGTAGGATTAAATATGATTAAATCTTGATTAAATGTAAATAGTTTGAGAGTTTGATATAATTTGTTTGTAACGTTACAAAGAAAAGGAAAATATTTACAGTATTAATACTCAGTATTGAATGTGTATTTTTCTGTCTGTTTGCAGAATCCTCTCATATATCTGTGACGGGCAAAAAAGGAAGCAACATCACCCTGCCATGTGAATTAGAGAACAAAGACATTTTTCAACAATATTTTTCAGATATTGTTTTAAACAGACAGTCAAAAATTTATCCTTCTTTGTGAGAATGAAGAATGTGAGAGTGAAAATGACAGATTATTTAAAACAAGATCATGTGACATCATCATCAAGGATCTGAGACTGAGTGATGCTGGGAGATACATTCTGAGAGTTTATTACAGTAATGATCAGAGAGAACTGGAGAGGCAGTATCATCTTCATATTCATGGTAAAGTTATAAACTGTGTTTTCTGGATTTCCTTTAATTGTGTTGGTCTTACATGAGGGCCTGTAACTAACATAGACACTGGATGTGACACATCGCGCATAATATATAAGATCCAGTATCTCCAATATGGGTTTTTGGCTTTGATTGATTGACACCATCATAATAATGATAAATGTCTTCTCCTCAGATGAGATTTCTGTGAAAACAGGAGCGCAGCTGAAGATGGATGTTCTGTTGATCAATGCTGATAAAGTGGAGAAAAACTCCAGTGGAGAGTGGACAGAGGTGTGGACGAGAGGTCACGGGGTCAGCAGTGATCGACTGACCGACAGAGATGGAAATCTGACCATTAATGAGTTTACAGTCTCTGACACTGGAACATACAGAGTTCTGGACTCTGAAGGAGAAATCTGGATCACAGTCACAGTCACAGGTGAGAGAAGATCAGATCAGAAATATTTGAGCTTATTTATTTTACAGTTGAGCTGAGGTTTATTAATCATGATTGTGCTAAAATGTGTGACAAACCTTTGATATCCTCTACAGAATCTGGTTCAGGATCAAAGGGAAAACTGAACACAGATGAAGACACTGAACAACATAGTAAGTAAAACAGCATTGAGAGATTTACAAAATCTTTAAGGAGTGTGTTTAAAAAAGAAATAACACTTGAACAAATCTGTGTTCTCTTCCTGGTTTCTGCTGTAGAGTCTTGGATTATTGTGCTGTCTGTGATTGGAGCTCTGCTGGTTCTGCTGGTTCTGGTTATATCTGCTCTCATCTGGAAACACAGACATCAGAACAGGAACACAGAACATGAGTCTGTCCCAATGGAAGAATGAGTACAGTAGTCCAGAAGATCTAGCGATGACACTGATTGTTTGTAATCTGCCTTCAGAGCCAACAGATCTAGAGGATTGTCAGCATGTATGAACACACTCATGAACATTAGAGCTGGATGTTCTTCATGGTGACAGTATCTGCAGGGGTTCAGTGATAACAGTGTCTCCTCACAGCAGAAGATCCTCAGTTCAGCTCAGTCTGAGTCTCTTCTGTGTGGAGTTCACATGTTCTCCTCGTGTCAGTGTGGGTTTACTGAACACACTCCAGAGACACACAGGTTAGCTGGACCTGCCACATTGGAAATTGATGTGAATGTGTGTGAGTGCCAAGACATGTAATGGGGAGGGTTGAGGACAGACCTGGCAACTTATCCCGGAAAAATACACTACCATGAACATTAATGGACAGTCTCTCTCTGTTATAGATGGCTGCTAACGGGAAGCACAACAAGGGAGAGTTCAGGAATAAATCCACTTTAATAAGTATATGGATCGGTAGTTCGATACCCAGTGTTGACAGACGTCTCGAGTTTTCGACACACTAGTGCTCTGAAACTAGTGTCCTGGAGCATTGCTTGAAATGAGGCTGTCACGTGACAGGTCCGTAGCCAGCCTGTTGAAAGGGAGGGTTCTTTTTTTCAAAAAGTGGACCTTTTTGCAGTTTTTCTCCTCCTTTTGTATTTAATAATGAGGTTCAAAAACTTCAGTTTGGTGACCTTTTATGCACTAATTTGTGCTGGATTAGCTTGTCTGCTGGTATCTTAACGAGCATGCTTTTTGATGCACCTAAAATATTTACTGCATTGTTGTCAAATTGCTTCCTCATGTATCACCTTTGTCAGTCCATACACAGTTCATAAGTTTAAAGACCTGCCCCCCCGGAGGAAAATTTTGTATATTTTAAATTTACATGCATAAGTCTGGTGCATTCTGAGAGCAAAATCAAGTGACTAGATCAATGAAGAAATTTGTTCTCTTGTAAACAATTTTGTGCTCTAAAAGTCATTTATTTATTGGTGATGGTAGGGCAATAATTTATTAGTGGGAGCCTGCATCTGTATTTGTGGAACTAATGGTCACTCTTTGATTTGTTAACCAATCCAGAATGCAATAACACCACCTCATTATAGATAAAAATAACAAATGAATAAAAATATATAATCATTAGCTGACCAATAAATAAATAAGTAAACTAGGTGAGTATATAATTCAGCAGCAAAAAGTATTCTAGCCTAATACTTGAGGAAAAAAAACTTTGCACAGTAATTTTATAGATCCAAATGTTAATAAAAATTTTAAAATTACTATTCGTATTCGTATGTAATGAAAAAACGATTTATATTAGATTTATATGTAAATAATTATGTATTTATATATTAATGTAAGATTAAAACGCTTATTTAAATGTATTGTGCAGCTTTTTAATGGGGCAACAAGATATGATAGATACGACAGAACAAAATAGGCTAATAATCTTTCAGTGTGCAAAACCATGACAATATGAAACGCTTCAAAACAGCAGCAAAAAACCGCTAATGCGCATCCCGGGTGCAGAATGATGTGCTTGAAGCAATATCGAGTCAGAGTTCGAGTCTGTTTCTTCTTACTTTTAAACTTTAGTTATTGTGCGTGTGACGCTAATTCATAGTCCTTGTGTTTTGCGATCTAACAGACATCATGTATCCAGTATGATGACATCGTTCAGAAATAGCAATAAACTCCAGCGAGAGTTTTACCGTGCTGACTGTCGTTACCGAACGCGACGCGCTGTTTGAGTGCTGAATGATTGACGCTGCAGCAGAGGGAAGACGAGTTTCTGACCGTGAACTTATCGATGTACATATCCTTCTGTCCCTCATGAAGCATGGAATGGTTCAGATGACTTTGAATATAGTGCACGAAAACTTAATTGTGCTAGTCTACTTATTTTGCTCTATGATTCCCACTTTTGCCCATAGACAGTAAAAGAAATGGACACAGCGACCCCATTGGAACTCAATTGAGACAAGTGAAGCCCATTTTTAGCGATTTTTAGCACTTCCGTTTCTGACGCGCAGACTCAAACTAAGCTTGATGACGTCAGCAACCTGTCTGACAGATGTAAATCTTCTAGTAGCTGTGCGTGCAAACTGCCATCGTTAATCTTGCAGAGACGGCGAGCTTGAGCGGGGAGTTCTTTGGCGTGAGTGAGCAGGAGTAAGTATTCTGATTAATTAGTTTGTATAGTATTTTAAAATGTAACGCCAGTACGCCATATTAAGTTAATGCATACTATTCCCTGCGAGCTTCTCCTCCTGTCTGTACGGTAATTTCTCTACTGTGCGACAGAGAGTCGAGTGGTTATGACGTAATCGTTAGCCTATTTTTACAAAAACTGTTTCTACGGGGCCATAATGTAACATAGAAGGTAATGGAGCCCTTTATACATTGTCGTGTATCTTTAGAAATAAATAATGGACAAATGGAGTCTTTAAACGCCTCAGATGTAAAGTTATTCGCTGTCAAAGTGACGCCAAAATGAATGGGAGTCAATGGGGATGCTAACGCAAGTGAAGTTGCTACAAGATGGCGGCACCGGCCGACTTCAATTCCGGTCGACTTCCTTGGGCACTGCCTTTGCCATATAAAAGAGCGCAATTATCAGATGGTAATTTAAATATCGTGACCTAATTTCCGTTTCATTTTGAGACAGTAGGTGTGTTCGACATCGGCTGCGGCTGGATGTAACCGATCGGCGAGATTAGCCGCGTGCAGGCGGGGAGGAGCTGAAAACGGAGACGTGAAGTCGGACACATTTTGCTTCCCGTAGTGACGCTCGCGCTGCGTTTGCATCGGTTTGCATACTTATCACAGCTGAAGTGAAATAAATGCAATATTTGACTAATACACTGATGTTTCAGAGACCTTTTTCAAAAAACTTTATGTACTGCTTACAGCGTCTGTTTTTACAAGAATAAAGTTCAACATAAGCATATGTTATTTAAATAACAATGTAGTGGGGTCTTTGTTTTTTATCCGTTTTATTTTGATAAACATGACACAATACAACATCGCGACTACATGAAAAGAGCTTTAACTGTTATAAAAACAGATTTTTGAGCATTAGTGGAGCTGAAGGCGTGACAATAAACACGAAACACACGTGATCGTTGTCATGCGGTGAATCCGGCCAATCATGAAACAGCTGTGTCGTCATCACAGCTCGTGCAGCTCCTCTTGAGAAATTGCGCTGGCTAACTCAGGCGGCTGATCTCGAATCGCTCTCGCGGTACTTTAAAGCCATACGTCACAGTCACATGACTTCAGCGCTGTCTCAAGTCGGACAACATTTCTTACCGGCATGCACTGCTTCAAGTCAGCCGCCGATCGGACTTTGCGGCGCTGCATCAAGTCGAACAAGCCTAGTGGCGGGACAAACCCACTGCGCAATGTGACGTCGGGGTGACGTCTTTTTCATGTAATTTTTGGACGTTCAAATTCGGTTCATTGAAGGGGTTGTTTTGTAACGCCAGGCGACGTCTTTTTTCGACGTCTTCCGCACGTCTAATGTTGACGTCCGTGAACCTCCGTGTAAGGGCTGTATATAGTCCAAATGTGGTCGTTTGTGGACGTCTTTTCAACATCAACTGTAGACTTATTTTGGACGTCGTTTTTATAACTTCTATAACTGCGGTCCCATGTTTCCAGAGGGTGGAGGACAGGCTTTTCTGTGCCAGTTAAAATGAAAGCTACAGGAAAATTAACTGGCACAACATGTCCTCCACCCTCTGGAAACACGGGACTACATACAACACTACAGTTATACAAATACACATAAATCACAATTCAATATCACCATTTTCATCTTTATTCAAAAATAAATGCAGCGAGGCTGAAAAGCTGTGCCGTCATTTTGCAATGGTTGAACACTCGCGCGAAATGCCTGTTGTGTTGCCTCGACCTATCAGAGCGGCGTTTATTGGTTGGGTTATGATGATGTGCTGCCTTGACCAATCAGAGTGATGTTGACTGGTTTTGTCTCTTTGGCTGAAATCCAAAGCCCTTGATAGAGAGTTGTCCTCGCCTGTCCTTTAGCTGCTGTTGGTTCTTTTTAAATTAGAAATAAGGAGGATAGGCCTAATATATGCTACCATGAAATTATTTTCTGAACTATAATTTCCCACAAATTGCATTTCCAAATAAATAAACAGATACATGCAAAAATACATATGCATAAAGAAATAACTTGATTAGGCTACTTTAAATAAACCAGTGAAAGAAAAACAGGAAAATGTAAAAAAATAATAATAATAATAATAAATAAATAAATAAATAGGCATTCACGTAATAAATCGTGTTTGTTTGTAAATAATCTGTATGAGAAGAGTTCAGATGCAAAAGCCTCTAAGTGCCATCTGAATTCTTCTAGAATGATCATTTTTATAAAGCAAAATCCCAGTGTTAAATTAACACCCAAAGTGAACATATGAGTCCATCTTACCGGGGTGTTAAAAAGTAACACTGAAGCAGTGTTAAGTTAATGAGATAATTGATTGATGATTGAGTGATGGTTGACAATTAGTGGAGACACCTGATGATAATAAGCAGAATCACTGAAGAAACAACAAGAAAAAAAGAGAGAGACACAACAACTACAACTGACTCCAGCCATTAAACATTACACTTATTATTAACCAGTTTGATTTGATTTCTGTCACACATCAACAAAGTTCTTACTGAGAATGAACAGATGTTTAGATGTTAATGTTTGAATGAAAGTTTAGTTTGAAGTCACCATGATGGTGAAAAGCATTTCCTTTAGCTGGGCTCTTGACTCTATTAACATTAATTTATCTCTGGCTGCTCCAACTTTGTGTTTGTAAAGCACATTTGTTATGGTCAGAGAAACTATAATCTGGACTGTGTTTCCCAATCGTAATGTGAGCTAAAGGTTATCAGTTTTGGTTTACAATGACGTCCAAACAAATGACCCCGTTCAAAGGTCAAATGTTGAACGTCAAGATGACGTCCAAGTTGGGTCATGGTTGGACGTCCAAAACAGTGGACCTAGTTTGGACGTCGAATAGATGTTCAGAAATGGTCATGGACCGACGGACCTAATATAGACATGATCTGCACGTCTATCCGACCAGTGTTTAGTGGGAAATTAGAATGTGGCGGGCCGCCACAGTCTAGTCAATGTATGGGAAACGCTGTATATATAACCATTCAGAGGCGATGTTTCTTTGCCGTTGCTTTGAAAAGTGTATTGCGAGAACTACTGCACGCGCGGCACACACACACGTCCAGCTACAAATGTATCATATTAATTTGAAACAGCAACCCAGAATATTTGTCACAAGCATTGATTAAAACGATGACAAGAAAAAAAAAAAAACCCGACTTAAATTCTGGACCTTTGGCAGTGAGGGGGGGTTCGTTCGAACCACCCGAACCCCCCCTGCCTACGGGCATGCGTGACCTGTGGTAATGAAGTTTCGTTATCTCACTGACACATCACGTCAGGCTCAAACAAACAAATGATATTCTTGAATAAAAATATGAAATTGCATTTGTATTTGTAGCGTCTGGACCAATCAGCCACACAATTATTCATTGTATTTAATGAATTACCCATAAACTCAGTATCACTACCAAAGTTCTCTGAACTCATCCCCCTAAAACTGCAACCAGCATCCCAAGTGTAGCTAGCACGCAGGCCAACCTAGGTGTCCTGTTACAGATATATGGTACTTTTATGATCCAGAAGAATGCTGTAGAGACTAGTGACTCATTCTTCCTGAGAAGGACAATAAAACTCTCTAATCCTATGTATTCTCTATATAACCACTTGGGAAATGTATAATGTACCAATTTTCCCATCTCATGACTTTCCTTTTATAGGCTTTATTCTATGTATTAATTCTCTCTTTTGAACTATTAATGTTCCATAGTTGCAAATGTATAGTTAACTGAGATCACATTGGCAGCATGTTTGGTATCTACGGACTCCAACTTTTATTTCCTATTTGGTAATTTATGTTACATGTTACTAACTCTGTGACACATTAGTATTATAAGAATCTAGTGGGTTCTTTTTCTCATTCATCCAATCCAGTGTCTTATGCTAATATCTTGCTACAGAACAAAGACTCGTTAAAACTTCCTCTGAAAGGGGAACTCCTTATTGCTCAGACACCCAAGGGTGTGACATCTTCACCCTTATATTCACTGATCACAAGATCAAACCCCTTTCCTGCTCTTCCTCCTCTTCTTCTCTTTTACTGATGAATGCTGACGTCAAGATATGCTGTAAGAAGCTAGAAGCTTCTAAGGAACCCCAAGCTTGTGTCAGGCTTTGGCTAGACCTTCCATTCACCAAAGATCCTCTGAATCCAGCCGGTTCTCTTTCATCAAGACAATATCAGCAAAGATTCAATGGGAGCCTCCACAAATTGCATCAGGACAGTTTTTAATTCAACTTGGAGAGAGATGCAAGTATCAAACTAGTTCATTATCGGATACATTGAGTATCCTTACCCCTTTTAGAGAAGGGCCTGTTAAAAACTAAATGAGGTTTGCTCAAGGCTGTTGATCTGCTGAATGTCCAACAATGCTGTAACTTCCTGCTTACGTACTCTGCTTAGCTCTCTCTCTTGGTAAACTGTATGCATGTATGTGTGTGAATGTTAGAGTAGTTTAAGTGTTTAGTCTAGTTAATAAAGTCTTGTTCATATCACACGTAAGGTTGTCTGTGTTTTGCGCTCATATGCTGGAGTCCCTATTCATGTCGATCCTGACTACAAGAGATTATAAGATTGTTATTTCCCATAACCTGGAAATGAACATTTCTTAGAATTAATAAACAATTAACACTGTGCGTTCATTGAACAACAGGTTAATTGATTGTAATATTAATTTTGTTACATTAAGTTAATTTTATTAACTGATTAAATATTAATATAAATTATAACTAGTTATGATTCATTATTAATATTTATTTGGAGCTAATTTGCTACATATTTGTGCATTTGTGTTTTTTTAACAATGTGCATGTTTGTGTTGTTTTGTAAGGAACACACAAAATTGTGCAATTAAAAAATCACATAAACCTAATTTATTGGCGTATTAATCTATTTAGAAGGTGAAAAGATACAAGTTTGATGCAAGTAAAACACAAAGTCTTTATCATTGTATTGTGTATAATGCATTTAAATTTTGCTGCACACACACGCGCCACCATCTTCTAATGGCTATATGGTAAATAAATATAGCTACAAATAAACCTTACAATGACATCCCAGCGAACAAACTTAACGACACAGGTAGTGTAGTAATTTTATTGAACACCAGATGGCGAAGTAGAGCACTGTTTCAAAAGCTTCGAAGCACCGATGCAGTTTGTTGGAAAAGCCTCACTGCTTCAAAAGCCTCATTCGACACATCCCTACAGTGTCAGGATATTTATAATATAACTCTGATTGTTTTCATCAGAAAGAAGAAAGTCATATACACCTATGGCTTGAGGGTGAGTAAAGCTTGGGCTAATTTTCATTTGAAAGTGAACTAATCCTTTAACTTGCAACATTTAATTAGCCTATATTCTGCTAAAATTAATTAAATTTTTATGAATGATCCGAACTTCCCATTACTATCATTTGCCCTTTAGTATTATCATCCTCACCTCTTTGTGGCTCATAAGGCAGTCAGTCAGGAAATCATTATTTTTCATTACATGAAAATGATGTGAAACCTTTTTTCTGAAAGTATGAGGACAGATCTGACGTAACTGAGTTTATACAGTTGTGTTTAAAGATTTAGCTTTGGTAATCTGGCAGAAAATAAACACATAAATCTATAATTTCTGTTTTACTGCTGTTTATTTGATCAGATCTCTCAACAACACATTTATCATTAAAGACATCTGTTGACATTATTTAAAAAAAATAAAAATGTTTATGTTTATGTGCGACAGAAGAGATTTACATTATATTTTCTCTACATATTAATGCTCCTCATATATGTATAATGTCTAAAACTATAGCCAGGCACAGTGTTCATTTTTAGTATGAGTCCAGCTGTCTAATGATATTAAAGCTTGTTTGCATTGAGAAGAAGCTGTTTGCTGCTCTTTTTGAAGGACAGTGGTTCATTCTACATGTAAAAACTGCACTCTAGCATACATTTTGTTCATTGATACAGAATTAATAAACATTGTGTTATAGACAGTAGCTCAACACTTTGATATTTATCTGAATATTGACTGAATCAAACAAACTTGAATAATCACCACAACAGTTAATGACTGAAAATACATCATTTACCGCAACATCTCGTTTCTCTGAAGCGAAAATTTGATCTTGTCAACAGGAAAAGACATCTGAGCCACAGACACATTTGTGACAAAGCTCAGACTGTCAAATAAAACAGAGACTGATATCATTTAGCTAAAGAGAGCTCCATGTTTCGCTTCTTTCCATCCTTTCTGCCAACCGCGATGGTAAATGATTCCTCCTGTGATGACTGTAGTCAGAAAAAACACAAACACAGCGAGTCCAACACCACCGAACATCAACATCCGCTCTGTCGGGGTCACTCCATCTACAGAGACAGAAGAGGAACTCAGATTCATACAACCAGACATTATTACAATTAGTGCTGGATCTCCACAGAAGTTAAACACAAATGATCAAAATCAACATGTTACCTGTGACGTCAACTTCTGGCTCTTCTGTCACAGACAGACCTGTAAATATATCATCAGTTTATTAAACTCATGCACATACAAAACCATCAAAACAATTAAAACTTGTTAGTTGTATATGTGAGAGTGCATTAAGATGAGATTCTGTCATTAGGGCCCAAGCTGAAGGCCCTATTGTTTTCTTTAGGATACATTTTTTGTGTGTGACTATTTTGGCATTTTTGGGGCCCTTAACATACTCAAAAACTCTTGAAACTTTGTACACACATCGGAATCGTCGGCCATCAGGGCCGGGCAGAAGCTGGTACCCGGGCGTGGCAGGGGGCCTCGACAGCGCCCCCTTGAACGGTGTATAAAAACTTGGTCCATATATCAAACACACTTGTATTAGTATGAAACTCGGTACACATATAGACCTCATCAGGTCTAACAATTTTCATGCTCTAAGTTATACGCCACCTCAAAAACATGCTCTGGAATTTGATATACTCCTCCTAGACGATTAATCCGATCACCACCAAACTCGGTCAGCTTGAAGAATGAAGACATTGATGAAGAAAAATTGTGACCAGATTTTTGATATCTCGAACGGTTTTGCCGTGGCGAGGCAACGAATTTATGGTGAGAAAAAGGAAACAGGAAATGTGTTATAACGTCTGCATGCATTGATTGATTTTTATAAAACTTAAGCAATGTGTTGGTTGTAGTAGTCCGATCACATGGATGTGACTATGGTGAGTAAAAGGTATAGCGCCACCAAATGGCAGCAGGAGTGTGTCACATTCAAAATGCTTTTGTTGGTGCATAAGATTGGTGCACAAAAACTGCTCAGGGAGGTCAAAAAACATGAAGAGAAGTGTGAGGATTATACAACATCAGCAATCAAGACTGGATTAGTTTTTTCAGAGCACTGTGGAATTTGCACAAATCACAGTATGTAATTTGCTCTAGAATTTTTATAGAGGTTGCCTGAGAAAAACACAGACATGTCAGATTAGGATGATATTCTGCACTCATTTGAAACTGACCTATGATATTCTATGACATGAAATTCATCTGACTGTTGTGGTTTGTGATCATAGGAGCATCAGCTGCTGCAGTAAAGGACTTTGACATAGTCCTTTTATGTTTACCCATTTTAAATGCCTTTTGACCACCGTGTACAGTTGCCCTGAAGCCACCAAGTTGGCCCTCCATCACTGCTTGCAGCTATATTTTTAACTTGTCCTTCATGCAATAGAAATGATGCATAATAAATGAAAGTATTATATAGGCGATTCATCTGAGATAATGAACGCGATATTGCGTGGCTTGTCAGTGAACTACGGCTCTGTCTATTAAATGCCGCTCCATTTGAAAGCAGGTGATGGCGATTTAGCGGTAATCAGGGAACCGGCTTTACTGACGAAATGCACGTGACAATCGCATGCAATATATCACCCAGCCCTAAACGAAAGCTTGTTACGCGACCGAGAAATAAAACAATTTAAAATACAATGGTGAATATTTATCTCACGATTATAACTTTATAGAAAAAAAAATGTCAGAACTGTAAAAAATTGCAATTACCTTTTTTATATTTTATCACGCGACCGTTATGAATTGAATACGCTACCTACAGATGATGTACAATTTTTTTTTTAAATCATCCACTAAATTATCATCTCTTAAAGTTTAATGAGTGAACTACAGTTCCACAAATTATTAAAACACCTTGCTTTTAGTAAAACACATTAAATTGATTTAATGCCTACATAATATATTTTAATAATAAAAATAATATAGCCTTTATTTTTACCTTATTAATATAATTTCATTTTTAAAATCCATCTATATAATAATGTCCCCCTATATTTTAGTAGGTTTTATTCAAGTAATGATTAGTTAAAAAAAAAAAAAAAAACAAGGTAAAAAAAAAAATAATAGAAATGACATGAAATAAATGTTAAAGAAGAAATATCTCTGGAGTTCGCTCGCAATTCTTCTCTTTCACACACACTCCGCATTGGATTTCGGGAAATAGTGCTTCAGCAAGTGACATCGAATGTACACTCGAAATCAGAGAGAATTGTTATGGGTATAAAGTAGTGAACGAATGTAGGGACTGAAGTAGTTCACTCAGAATTCGGACACCACTACAAAATGGCCGTCCCCCAATATAGTGGATAAGGGAGCGGTTTCGGACAAGCTCAAGTCTGAGAATGATGTAGATGCAAAACATGTGATACACATAATGAAGTATGAATGGAAAACTGAAATGTGTTACCCTCAATCTCCAGTCTGATGGGTTTGTCGAAGTGCATCTCTGGAGCGTCAGACTTTATTCCACAGAAATAAAGACCAGAATCTGACTCTGATACTCCTGAAATAGTTAGAGAGACTCCGGTGACCCAACTGTCTGCAGTGATTTTCAGACGAGTTTTGTTCTGATTGTAGTTGATCAGAAGTTTTCTCCCGGCTTTGTCCTTCTCTGCAGAAATCAGCAGAACGAGCTCTTCAGATCTGAGATGATACCAGGCCACTTCATATCTGTTTCTCATGCTGCAGTTCAGAGTGATGTCGTCCCCCATCTTAACTCTCTGATCTGAAGATCCTCGTACTGATGCATCTGGAGACACATTGATAAACACAGATTCTTTTAGACTAGATTGGTGATAATTGTATTTGAGGATGGTATGTTTAATTTCACAATTGCTTGAAATAGTATATATTTACCCCTGGACGTGATTTGCATAATTCAATAAGAAAAGACACAAAAGAAAATTACTTTTTCCATTGTGTCTGTCGTTCATAAAGGTGGTGATCAAACTACAGGTTTCAGCTCAATGCAGAGACACTAAAATGCATGGTCTAAAGGTGCGGTCACACACATCCAAAACTGTCTACTCAATAAGTACTTACTCAACGCTAAAAGAGTAGGTAACTAACTGCCAAATCTCGTTGAGTATGAATGAGATCCGGACATCTTCCGCCATGTTGACGTTATCATGTGACCTACGACTAAATCACAAGCGCAACAACTTCAAAGATATGAGTGACAGGTTTAATTAATCTATCTGTAAATATCTTGATATTGATCAAACTTGCTTATGTTGTGGTCTTGTTGAAGAAACAGCTGCCCAGTAATTTTGTAACTGTAGTAGCCTACAACTAATATATTTTGGGTAAATTTAAAGTTCTTATATTTTTAACTACTAATGTGAGTTTATTTTTTGTTAGGAAAGCACACATTTGCGTGAATATGTTGTTAATTTCTTTAATTTATATGCAAAAATGTTCATCCACAGGCAAAAGTGGCATAAATCTCCTTTGTTTAACTCTTTTTCTTAAATTTAATTAGCTCTAATTTCATCCCTCAGGCTTATAAATTATACACAAATAAATAGATAAAATAAATCATTTTTATGCATTATGATGTATTCAAAATATTTATCCTCGTCATTACTTTTCATTTTACTTCTTTAGTAAAACAAGCAAAATGTCATGTTTTGTCATATGACAGCTGTGCATGAACACACACTAGACAAATACAGCTGATGTGAATACATCTCCATTTACAGTCAAGCAATGAATTAATGCATGAAGTAATAAAATATATACATTTACTGATAATAATAGCATAATTAATAAAAAAATTAAAATAATAAAAGTAACAATGACAATCTGTCAGTCATGTTGCAGTTCAGACTGATGCTTTCATTCAGCTGGACACTTAAAAGAGTCACTTCATGTTCTGAAACATATGGGAAAAAATGATAAACCAATTCTCTGAAATTGTTTTGATAAAAATAACTGTAGGGGAGCGCGGGGCACAAACTTTATTTAAGGGTTATTTTAGTTACTTTATAAAACTATAAACTACTATATAGTTATGATATAACTGGCATAATCAACTTTAATGAATTTCTGTTGAGAAACCATGGAAAAAAAGATGAATAAAGACTGAGAGGAAGAACCTGAACATCCAGAAAATATTATTTCAAGAAATGTTCAATGTCTCGTCTATATATCTTGTTTTGTGTGAGAGCTGTGAGTGGAGGGAGAGGAGTGTTTTTGTTCAGCTCTGTGTTTTTCTGAACGTCTGAATATGTCTCTTCATCTGTTTGCCTGTATTGTTTTGACCAGTGCTGTATGTGTTTTGCAGAGTACAAATACAAAAGTATTTAAATTTTAATTTCTAAAAAAAATGCTATTATTTTATATGAAAAAATAATTATTGCCTTTTATTGACAAAATATTTTAGTTTGTCATGTATATTTTTTAATAAAGTCAGCTAAAATTTTTAGCTGTCATATGGTCATGTTACAATGTGTCCCACCTATGGGGCATGTTGTCACATTTCACTTCCCTTCTTTTGGGGTAAATAAAGAAAAAAGTATACACTGTATTAATGAAACAAAGCTACATATTTGTACCAGACATGTGTGAAATTAATGTGGAACAAAAGAAATTCCCTGAACCCTAAGTAAATTTACACAAACTGAGAAAGTCAAAAAGCGTTATCGTGCCCGGCTCTACTCTAGTATTTGAGGTTAAAGTGGTGAGTAAAGTGCAAGTTTAAACAGTATTCTTATCACTGGTAATTATTTGCATAATCGAGGAAGAAAAAACACAGAGGTATATTAATTTTTTCCATTTTGTGTGTCAATCAAACTAGGTGTTTCAGAACAATGCAGAGACTAAAACCACAGAGTGGTTCTATTTTCTAAGTGTTAAACAAGTGCTGTTTTTTGTAACATCTGTTTTATCACTCATGCTTATGCATTAATATAACATTAGTCAGATATTTTCTTTCAGCTTCCTTCTCAAACTTTCACTGCAGCAACAGTGTTTATTTTTGCCTTGTTAACGCGTTTAATTTAATGATAATTTTCCAAACGATCTCTAATTGTGCCGCCTCTCTCGCAAAAAGTGATTAAATTGACATTCCGTTCCGTGTGATTGGCTGTTTGCCACATGTGTCACACTATCACGTGCAGGCGCTTTAAACTCGTAGTGTACTAGCGGTATCTAGTCTTGACTACAAAGAGCTTAGAACCCAAGAGGCGACACTTTGATACTTTTTAAAACATTTTTAATATTTTTGATTTGTTGATGTTTTTAGTACATTAATGGATCTTGAGAGAGGAAATGTCATTGCTGGCTATGCAGGCCTCACTGAGCCATCGGATTTTATCAAAAAATATCTTAATTTGTGTTCTGAAGATTAATGAAGGTCTTATGGGTGTGGAACGACATGAGGGTGAGTAATTAATGACAGAATTTTATTTTTGGGTGAACTAACCCTTTAATTTTAATCTAATTTTAATAATAATAATGCTGTGTTCACGCCATCTCGTATTTACTGGAATCTTGAGATGACAACACGTGACGTTATATTCGGAGCGGTTCACGTCCTCGGACTGGGAATTATGTGTTTCCATGGCACCACTATCAATGGCTAAATGAATCTACAGCGGTCAGGTGGTACATGTGGGATCTTTTTAGAAAACTCCCAGCTTACAAGCTGTAATTACGATCTCTACGAGGACATGAACGCTTTTTACAAGCTAGAATCTCGTAACTACAGGAATTACAAGGCTGCGTGAACGCACCTAAATAATAACAAGATAAACCAAACTAGTATGTATATTGACACATATATGAAAGAAAAAGACTAAAGAACACAGAAACACTCTTCAAAACACAGGTTCATTATTGGCATCATATTGATGGTTTCTTAAAGAAACTTTAACATCCATGAAACCTTTTCATTCCACAAAAGGTTCTGTAGATTATTAAAATGTTCTTCACACTAAGAAGTGTGACAAGAAACTGATCAGTACATGAACTAGTCAACAAATAAAACTACAGACAGATTACAAGACTAAAAAAATGAAACTAAAAGACCAAAATATATAAAATATGTGATAAAGTTTGTCTGCTGCCCAACAGATCACAAACACAGAGTGAATCTGAATCACAGCTGATTATTCTCACTTTCTTCAATGTTAAGATCTGATCAGCTTTTAGGACAGTTTTGTGTCTTATTAGATTTTCAGAGATGACAAAAAAGTTTCCAAAGAAACATGGGAGCTAAAATACTGCTAGATGTAGTGAATCCCTGAACCATGTGTAACAAATCAAAGATTGTTACACTTTATCAACAAAAATGACACTGACCGATATAATTGATAAAGTAAATCAGCAACAGCAGCAGCTTCAATCATCTGGACCTGATGAGAAACAGAAGAGATGAATTATGTCACAGATTCAGGATAATAATCAGATATTTATACAGAGATAAAACACTTTCCTGAGCAGTAAAACATTATAAACATTCACTTAATCTGAAATATTTCACACATGAGGATCTGACATGATAAAAATGTCAAATATGAAACATCAAACTATAATCTGTTTGGTTTTTTAAATGATTCCTGTGTAACACTGACAAATTAATTATTATATTTAATAACCCTATAAATAAATTTAAAGACCTCGAGTTTGCAAAAAATATGGAACATTTGGATATTTTCCTCCACTGATAATTCTTTCAAAGCAGATTGATCTAATCAGAAAATTAACAATACTGTATGATCAGAGACTGACATCATTTTGTGAATTGTTTAATCATTCACTTATTATTTCAACAATTAACTTTAATACTTTTTAAAGACTCAAAAGTGCAAGACTCATTTAAAAAAATAAAACGACCAACATACAGCAGCCTGCTGGTTATAGGAGCTGTTCTGTAGTGATTATTTTCACCAACAGATGGCGCTGCGAGCTACGCTGACTTTTTTTCTCTCTTTTAAGTATAATTAAAATCTTAATACAATTCCAAAAGTCCAAATAGCAGCATAAAAAAAAACATAAAAAGCAAACAAACAATATTAAAAAAAAATTAAATTTAAAAAATATATATTAATAAAATACAAGGAGCTTAATTGTCAAAAAATATCTTCACAAGATTACATAGTTTAAGGGCTTTTTGTGCCAAGTAACTTTTAAGGATTTAAAGACCAGCATTAAATCTTTCTGGAAAAGTAAAAAGTGTGTGTGTTCACTTCTAACATATTCAGTCTGTTTAAAAATGCAACCTAAAATATTCAACAGGCAATTTTCGGTCAATTTTATTTCTCTTCACACACACTCAGTAAGTCACTTTAAAATACAGTATTGTGTGCCGGATTTAAATGGTGCGAAACCTTTTGTGGTCTGAGCCGACTCACGGATATGATTCAGTCTGTGCTCTTGTGTCTCTGGACCAGAACAAAGTGCTCACTTTGCGGTGGTTCACGTGACACTAACATGAAAACAGACTTCATTCGTAGCAAAGGAAAGCATATTTACTCTGTCTTATTGACTCTTCTTCTGCCCTGACGGACTCCCTGATATTGCTCCATGATGGAGGCCATCTCTTTTCTTCTGCTCCAGCCTGTGAATACAATCACAAATATACAATAATATGAAATAAACAAACATCAAAAACACACACCCACGTATCATCATTTAAGCATTAGAATTTCCCTTCATCTTTGATCCTTTTAGAAAGTGTGAAAAACATGAAGTAGCCCTTAGTGACAATTGATCTAGACTGACCTGAACACTCTCCAGATTGATAAACTGTTACTGTACATCTGAATGTACACTGTAACAGTGATGGGGAAAGATACTTTACAAAGTAATGCACTGCAATATTGTGTAAGAAAAGTAATGTTACACGTTATTATTTTTTTTTTAACAAAAAAGTTCTATTTTTGAGCAAATAAAAACATTTTATTTAACATATTTCGTTATTGGATGATTGCATAATATTCTAATATTTCACAGATTTTATTAATTTCGAGAAATACTAAATCTTTTTTGTGCAAGTAAGATTAATAAATGCTAGCTCACATTTAGTCTAGAACTACAATAACCATTATTCTGTCCCAGATGCGTGTTTCATCTACGCAAAACTGACAGATAGCTAACAGGAGTCAGAAAAGATCAGATGCATGAGTAAAGCTGAGGGTTTTCAATGTTATGTTCTTTCATCTTCTTTCTCTTTTTTGTAAAACTGAAACATACAAAGATTACAAATGTCTTGTTACAGAATGTTCACAAATAAACATGAATGAATTTACATCATTTACAATGTTCTTTGAACAGGGGCGGACCTACCGGGGTGGCAGCTGCCATCCTAAGAAAAAGCTTTGCCACCCCAAAATTATCACAGAATAAAATATAAATGTAAGCAGTGTTTCAAGCACTGCTTTTCAGCAGCGGCGCTTCAATGTGATGACCTAAAAAAGTCAGCGTAACGCAAAGTAATGGCAAGAAAACATGTCTTTAATAAACTGTGCATGATGGTTGCACGCAGCGCGCCCAGTGTGCTTCATTAACAAATGACTCTTATGAACCGGTTCTTTGAGAGTCAAAAACACAGCGCAGCCAAGTTCACTTAAGATTTTTTTTCCATATTTGTACGTGAATCGGAAAATTACTGCTTCTCGGCTAACACAGAAGTCCTGTGAGAAATGTCCCATCCGAATATGTCTAAGATTCATTTTCGTAATTTTTTGGCGAGCTGATTCACCACCCGCTCCATTTTCATCATAAAGGTGTTTTTGCCATCCGACAAAACAATAACATAAAATCAATAAGGAGATCCCGATCACAGAAAATAATAGCAGAGGTAAGAATCTAAATGTATTTTAGCTTTTCTCGATTGCTAACACATTATAAGTGATTCAGTTGGCCCAGTTTCCCAAACCATTCGTTCACTTCTCAAAACAAAGACACATTTCTCAAAACGTTTAACAATGGCAATATTAGATAGCAAATCTAATGACACACACCAGTCAAAATCTGAGAGAGCTGAATGAATAATTTACAGGGGTTTTAAACTTACACAGTACCAGTAGGCTACTTTAGATGAGGGAAATGTCACGTTGTACACCCTCAATGTTGTGATTGTCAACTCTCTTTGTAGCCATGTGTTATGTGTACTGTATTTTTGCAGAACTGAGAAATGACTGCCTAGGGATATAGTCTTGACTCTTGTGTCAGAAGACCAATATACTACTATAGTAGTATAGCGAGGCAGAGGCGGAGCTAGGGAAGGCCGTGGCCACACTTGTCCATTTCTGACTCTCTTTTCTTGATAATAATTGTGTTTATTTAAACTCAGAAGCATCTCTTCAAGACCACAAAAAAAAACAACTTTTCAGACACGCACTCCAACTTCACCTCAGCGTCAGGCGCAAGTCAAACGAGTGAGAAAAGTGTACAGGTGCCGAATCAGCTTCAGCAGAATAACAGTGAACGGAGAACAGTAAATACTATAGCCTGTGTCAATGTTCCTCAACTAGTGGGTGCAAGACTATTTTTTAAGTCATGAAATAACCAAAAAGACGATTAAAACTGCACATGCAAGTATGTATTTGGGTTACACTTTATTTTACAGAGCCGTAGTTACATTGTAATTACTCAAATAAGTACTGAGTACTATTAATTAAGTACATGTACTTACTATAGAGTTACAGTTAGGGTTTGGTTTAGGGCTAATTGCTTGTAATTATTTAATTTACCATTAATACTATAGTAAGTACATGTAGTAATGTGTAACTATGGCACTGTAAAATAAAGTGTTACCTGTATTTTTCATAGGCCTAGATGCGTCACGTCTCTGAAGTCTGGGTTAAAATATTCTGCTATGTGAGATCGCAATATAAGGCACAAGCTGATATAATTTTTTTAAATGTACTACAAGTAAATGTGAGCACTGTGCATTTGTACTAGAAGAGAGGCACTAATTTTGTGCTAATTTGTAATGTACAAACAAAAATGGATCATATTTAAATGCATGAAATTACTCATTTTTAGTGCTGCATATTGCATATAATCGCATCCAAAATTAAAGTTTGTTTTCACACAATATATGTGTGCCGTGAATAATTATAATGTATATTTATTACACGGCTCTGTGGAATACTTGATTCTGATTGGTCAATCAGGCATCCAGTAGTACATTATTCCCAGATAACAACCACTGAAAACCGATAACACAGGCTCATCCGGGTAACTGAAGTCAGCAGCGCTAGGAATGTTTTTTCTTCCTCGAATTTTTGTTTGGTAAGCTAATAAAATATTAAAACTCCGTCAAATCCATATTTTGTGTATACAGTTATATATTATGTCATCCAGTATCGTGGACTCACTCTCTCTTGTTCCATGCAAACGCACCTGCGACCATTTTGTGACTATTGTTTTGTACTGTTAGATTATACAATAACAGGTACGATTTAAAACAATTTCATCTCAGATCAATATCTTTTATCCTCATAATTATTTATGTGGCAAAATGCTGTTTAATAAGTGGTGCGACTGTACCGTAACCTTTAAATGTAAATCTAGTTTGAACTTGCTGCACTAGTACTGCTCTCCCGTGGAAGCTTTGCGTTTAAAGACCTAATAAAATATTTCGACTCCAATTAATATTTTGTGTCTAATTGTTTACTTATGTGGCAAGTAGCCGTTTAATAAGCAGGACAATGTACATCCAGCTGGTCATCTCAGAATAAACCCCTTCAGATTGAGCAAGACCCCGACGCGTGAGATCACCTGTCAGGGTTGTATTTAGGCTATGTATATATTTAAGATTTTTTTTTATATTTATATAAAAATACTTACATTTATATATAGTATAAATTATATAAATATATAAAAAGTATATACATGCAAATTTCTTAAATATATAGCCTACATGTATGTGTGTGTGTTTTATATACATAATCACTCAGTAGGCTATACCATGATCTAATTCACTACCATCTCAATGTCAATTACAATTAAGTACAAATTAATTGTATTCAGTTGTGTTGAAAGCACTAAAACAATCCAATACATTATAGTCAAACTCATTTTTATGATGAAATAATAAAGATTTGTGTGCCACACCATGGATTGTTTGAATGCAGCATATCAGCATCTAATTCAGAAAGACTGGTGTCGTCACATTGTTACAATACAAGTATCCACACTGTACCAGTAATTTTGACAACAATATAATGAGGCAAAGATTCACCACCACTCTTCTAAATAGCCACTACCTTCTTTTCCTCTCTCTGCTAGACAGACACAAGACCAAAACACTTGCTAACATGGGAGGACAAATGCTGCCAGGCAAATAAAAAATATTTCTATTTTTTATGGATGGAAACGAGTAGCCTGTTGCAAAACGTTAATCCTACTGACAGCATGTCATTATAACTATGTATGGTTGTAATGATAATATTATGAATTATCAATATATCTTTGTTATCTGTTACTTTGCTCCACTGTTACCCACTGACTGTCTGACGACGGGATTTAAACTTTGTCGCTTAAAGACGAAAAACGTATTAAGCACAAAAATGTTCCCTCACTATTCCCAATATCTACACAGACTCTTACTGTCAGAGCAGAGAAAGCTGCAGTTCTCCGTATGTTTCTCCGTTATCTCCGGTACAATCATTTAAACTACCGTAAATTTCACGAGCTCATTTCATTCATTAGATCGAAAGATCTGAAAAAGCCCATAATTTACTCACCTATAGCCATCCTCTCGAACAGATCAGCACAAAAGTGGTTTAAAGTTAAAAGTTAAGTATCCAGTAGGCTACTTTTTATATACTGCGTCAAAATCGACCTGCTATCTATTTCTGGATTTAATGTAGGCAAATCCTTCATTCTGGTCTTTGCTTTTCTTTTTCTTTCGCCGCCAACATTAGCATCTTCCTTTCCTCGGTATAATGTCCAATAATGCTCCACCGATTCACCCATTGTCCTTTTATATGCTCAAAGATCCACTCTGCCCAACTGTTAAGTTTGCGGTCTTGCGCTCAACCGGAACTCGGTGTTTCCGGTGTCTCAAGCAGCAGCAGGTTGGAAGTTTCGAGAAGGAGGTCTCTGTGGAACAAAAAGGGGCGGTTACCAATTTTGGGGTGTTGTCACACTGGAATAGGTGTTTTTCAACCTCTTTACCTGATTTGCTCAAATCGAGAGGGAGATTTCCGGAAAAACAATAAGAGATATGTATTGTATATGAATGTAAGTGTATTGTTTAAGCTGTTTAACAGTTGTTTAACGTTTCTTTTGCTTGCTAGCCCGTTTTAAAAAAAAGCTCCAATACTTTCACTCACTTCTTGCGATAACTATTATTAGCAAACATTCGCTATTATATTTGATGAATCTGTTGGTCACTTGATTTTTTTTTAAAATAAACCATGAGGCTACAGTGTCTGTGGTCAATAAAATGATTATAAAGTTTAAAGTCTTCGTCATCATTTCAGGTTATCACATTTTCTTTATTTTAATGCTTACGCGAGTAAATGGTCTAATTAATGCATGAAGCTCATACTTATACAATATACGCTGAGACAGTCATGTCCCACACAGCAGGGGACTCCTAGGCGGATCCGCATTCAAGTCGCCAAACCCGCGTGACTGTCACATCCGTTTTGACGCCGCCCAGAGGATCAGGTCCGCATCCGGGCGGCGCCATAAATTCTACTGTCAATCAGCGGATCCTGAGCGGACCCAACTTCTGACCTCACAAGACATGACGGCTCACATTCACACATATCTGATGATCAGAAGCTTCACATTCACAGTGAGGTAATGAAGACAACAGAAAAATCACAGTATTAATCCATTTGGTTTAAACAATATGAGTGTAAAGGTCATCAAACATACAGATCTGATGTTTTTGGCAGCTAAAGTTTATATTGATTCCTGATCATTTTAGTCACAGAGAGGATTAAGTTCATTATTTTTCCTGAGTATCAATATTTACACATATATTGAAACAATACAGTAACAATGTTTCAATATTACAAAAATACATCATTACAATAAGTAAAATATTGCTGCATCAAAAGTGGTTTACAAAACAAATAAAAAAAGAGTTTTTAAGAGTTTTTCTCAATACATAATGCAGCTTCACAAAGAGAAGAGCAAGAGGTCAGTTAAGGGCAACAACGGCAAGGAAAAAAATCTCTCTAAAGATGTTTAAAATGGAAGAAACAACTTGAGTGCAAGCCAGTAAAATAATAATTGTTGTTGCTATCATAATCGTAACAGTGTAAATGAAGAATGAAGTTAAAATGAACCTGAAATGAGGCTAAAATGAGTATACATTTTACTCTTATAATATAATATAGTTGATCAAGAGATCTGTTCTTCCTGAATATCTGCACGATTGCAAATGTGTATTGATTTTACAGGTTCAATAAGCACGTCTGTTTTGCTTTATTGTGCAAACTAAATTAATTTAAATCAATCCACAGCAGAACCACTGCATCTCATATATCCTATCTATATATAATATTTTCTTCAAATGATTCACAGTAAGGCACATATAATATCTAAATATTTTCTGGGATTGTGTTGATAACAACAATTGTGTTTTTGTGCTGGAATATCTTGAATATCTCCTGGTTTAGGACTGTCTGAATGACAAAGTTTTTCATATTCTGTGCATTAAAGGTGATATTTTCTCCCAGAAATTGATTTCCAGTGACAATTTTACCTTATGGTCATTTTTTCAATTTAATAAATGCATCATCTTTATGTCAAATTAATTTAATAAATATATTCAGACAATACTGTTCAAACTTTAGCTCTCTTTATATTGACTTGTTTATTGAACTGTTATAAAAACAAAAACAAATTATAACAAAAATATAAAAACAAATGTGTAATTGTTCTGATATTCAGGAAGAACAGCACTCTTGCTCAACATTATATTATGATATAAATATAGATTACAAGTTTCCAGTGTCGTCTCTAGATGTTCTGGACTGCAGTTCAATCTCTTCCTGTCGGACAGGCACATGTTCAGTGTTCCTGCACCAACACCAGTATATCCAGATGACAGCAGATATCAGAGCCAGACCAGAGATCCAATCACAGACGGCACAATAATCCAAGACTCTACAGCTGGAAGGAGGAAGAGAACACAGATTTATTAAATTTTTTGTTATTTTTTTTAAACTCACTGCTTAAAGACTCCTGTTTTACTTACTACGCTCTTCAGTGTCATCAGGTTTGTCTTCATCCGTGTCCAGTTTTCCCTTTAATCCTGAACTTGATCCTGTAGAGGAGATTAAAAGGTTCGTCACACAGTTTAGCATTTGCTGTTTAAATCATGAAGAATAAACTTCAGCTGTAAAAATAACCTGAAATATTTCTGATCATCCACTGATCTTCTCTCACCTGTGACTGTGACTGTGATCAGGATTTCTCCTTCAGAGTCCAGAACTCTGTATGTTCCAGTGTCAGAGACTGTAAAATTACTAATGGTCAGATTTCCATCTCTGTCGGTCAGTCGATCACTGCTGACCCCGTGACCTCTCGTCCACACCTCTGTCCACTCTCCACTGGAGTTTTTCTCCACTTTATCAGCATTGATCAACAGAACATCCATCTTCAGCTGCTCTCCTGTTTTCACAGAAATCTCATCTGAGGAGAAACAGAAACACATTCGTCATTATTATAATGATGTCAATCAATCAAGACCATAAACTCATATTGGAGACGACTAATCTTATATATTAGGCAGGATGAGTCTCATTCAGTGTCTGCTGGTCACAGTTCCTCATGCAGATCAACACTATTACTAAAAGGAAACCCAGAAAACATTACGACTGTAACCCCTGAGAACAGGGAACGAGACACTGTGTCCTGAGACGCTGATGGAGAACACCTCCATGTGACTGTATCTGAAGAAACTGTAAAATCACAGCAATCCTATTGGCCGGCAACAGCCTATGAAGAATATAAGGTGCGCCAAGAGAACATGTCATCCTCTTCTTCTTCTGAAGGGACTGAACAAGCAGCCTGGAGACACGACTACAAGACACAGTGTACAATAATGGCAGAACCACTCCCCCTCCTGGTCACACATTATGCTGTTAGTGACAGTATTCCCTACAGCCACTGCCCGAGATACACGAAAAAGTGCCTTCGCCGGGAGGACTTGGGGATTGGGGATGTAGACCATTGAAAAAGACCTGTTCAAATAAAACAGTCCCTGAAGATGAAGAAGAGGATGACGTTCTCTATGCGCGCCTTATATACTTCCTGGTCGCACTAGTATGACGTCATAGGCTGTTGCCAGCCAATAGGATTGTTGTGGTTTTACTTCAGTTTCTTCAGATACAGTCACATGGAGGTGTTCTCCATAAGCGTCTCAGGACACAGTGTCTCGTTCCCTGTCAAAAAGAGAATTCAGTTTTGTCTTTACCCTGAATGTGAAGATGATACTCCATCTCTCTCTGACCATCAGTGTTATAGACTCTCAGGAAGTATTTCCCAGCATCACTGAAGATCAGATCCTTGATGATGATGTCACATGTCCCTTTTTTCACAAATCTACATTCATCATTTTGACAAACAAGGATGTTCTTTGACTGTCTGTTAAAACTAATATCTATAATGTCTCTGGCCTCAAATTCACACAGCAGGGTGGCGTTGTCTCCTTTTTCCCCCGTCACACGTCGAGGAGTGTTTCCTACAGCTGCACTTCCTGCAAACAGACAGAAAAACATTCATACTGTCGCTCTGTCTCTTCTGTAGCCTCTACTCTTTATATGAACACAGAGGGCCAATGGAAATCAGCCAAAGGCTTTATTGTGTTTTTATCCTCAACAGTTTTGTGTGTGTATGGGATACCTGTTACTTTGCACAATTTTTATAAAAATTCAGTTCAATTCTGCATATCAAAACTGTAAATGTTTTACTTTTGTCAAATTGTAAAACAAAAGAAATCAATTCAAACTATTTACATTTAATCAAACTCTAAACTCACTGAAGGACAGAGAAACAACAAGAACTACGACTTCAGTCACAGCCTTCGATGAAATCAACTGAAGATAAAAGAAACATTAAATCTCTGAAGATCTGATTAAACATTCCACAAACAGCTTTACCAGCTTTATTACTAAGACTTATCTCTGACATTTCAAAAGTTGTTATTGAGAATTACCAGAGGTTTAGATGTTGATGATTTGTTGAAAATAAGTTTGGGTTTGATGTCACCGTGATCGAGGTCAGCGCTTACTTCAGTTAGGCAGTTTGACTCTTGACTATTAACTTTAATTTTTCTCTGGCTGTTTGTTATGGCAAGAAAAACAAGAGACAATGTGGTCGGCTGCTAAATGATAAAACTATAGTCATCATTTAGTGGCTTAATTCACTGCTAATGACTGAGCTTTTTATGAGCAAAATGTGTTTAAATTTGTGCTGGATCTTTTCTTGAATTACAACAATAAAATGTTTTAATCAGAAAATTTGAAAAACACGTTCACTAAACATCTCAAATCTCCTGCAAGATTCACACAGACATCAAGAATCAGCGTATGATTCTCAACAATGGTGACATGCTTCATGCATGCATTCTGGGAGCCAGGATGGGTTTTGTATGAGGCACCCAGAATGCATTGCAGCATGAAGCATGTCACCATTGAGAATCATACGCTGATTCTTGATGTCTGTGTGTGAATAAATCTTGCAGCTGTTTTAAAGGATTTAATGTACATTGTATTTTTCAGATTTATTATTCTGATCTGATTTTTTTAACTTTTTTTTTCAGTTCTGGAGAAGATCCAGCACCAAACTAATAACATGTTTTTCATATAAAGCTCAGTCATTAGATCAGTGAACAAAGCCATAACATGATAACAATTACATTCATATCATTAAACAGCTGACAACAGCTAAACACATTGTCTCTTGCTTTTCTTGTCATAACAAGCAACAAGATCAGCCAAAGAAACGTTATTACTAAAACAGTCAAGAGTCAAATGCCTAACTGAAGTAAGCGCTGACCTCGATCACGGTGACATCAACCAAACTTATTTTCAACAAATCATCAACATCTAAACCTCTGGTAATTCTCAATAAGAGCTTCTGTAGATGAATGTCAGAAATAAAGTCAGTCTGGTTAGTAATAAGTGAAGCTGCTAATGCTGTTTGTGGAGTTGTTTAATCAGATCTTCAGAGATTTAATGTCTTTTATCTTCAGTTGATTTCATCGAAGGCTGTGGCTGAAGTCGTAGTTCTTGTTGTTTCTCTGTCCTTCAGTGATTCTGCTCGTTATCACCTAATTATCTCATTAACTCCAGCATGTTTCTGTGTTTCATTTTACAGCCTGTAGTGTGCACACTGAGCAGTGTTCATTTCATCTGGGCTAATCCATGTGGGGCCTCCATGGAAACCATGGACAAAAATGTCTGGGCCCCAGTTAGGCTGCCCAGGTGACACCCATCTGGACCCCACCATGCTATGTTGGCTGGGCTTCTATTGCTGTATTTAAGAGTGTAACAAGAAAAATCAATACATGAACTAATGAACAAAACTACAAACGGATACAAGACTAAAGCAGGAAACTAAAAGACCAAAACTTGTAAATATGTGATAATGTTTATCTGCTGCTCAACAGATCACAAACACAGAGCGAATCTGAATCACAGCTGATTATTCTCACTTTCTTTAGGTTAAGATCTGATCAGCTTTTAGGACAGTTTTGTGTCTTATTATATTTTCAGAGCTGACGAAGAAGTTTCCAAAGAAACATGGGAGCTAAAATACTGCTAGATGTAGTGAATCCCTGAACCATGTGTAATAATAATTAATGAATTGCGGAGATAAGATGTGTCAGTGATGTCATGATGTGTGATGATGTAATATGCTGGGGAATGCACATTATTAACCCGCACATATCAAGTAAAGTCACTTGGTGCAAAATATAAACAATCATCTAGATCAACACGAAAAGGAAAATTAAAGATTGTTACAATTTATTAACAAAAATGACACTGACCGATAGAGTTGATGAAGCAAAACAGCAGCAGCAGCTTCAAGCATCTGGACCTGATGAGAAACAGAAGTTTATGTCACAGATTCAGGATAATAATCATAAACACATTAATACAGAGATAAAACACTTTCCTGAGCACTAAAACATTATTAAACATTCACTTAAATATTTCACACATGAGGATCTGACATGATAAAAATGTCAAATAAGAAACTATAATCTGTTTGATTTTATAAATGATTCCTGTGTAACACTGACAATTTATATTTAATTATTATATTGAATAACCCTATAAATAAAAACAACAATCATCATAATCGCAGGAGAACTAACAGATTCAACATGCCAGCTTTATTTCCGCGTCACTATCAGGTTTAGTTTTTCGAAAACAAACAATATTGGTATAATAACAAAAACAAACTTGATTTATACTTAAAAAAACCAACATGAAAACATTTTAAAAGTCCCACATGAATTTTATACTCAGCCGTCAAAAAGGGAGACGCCTCCTTACGAGTAAAAACTGAACTAACAGTATCCCAAAGGTGACCTCGAGCTTGCAAAAAATATGGAACATTTGGATATTTTCCTCCACTGATAATTCATTCAGAGCAGATTGAGCTATCAGAAAACTAACATAATACTGCATGATCAGAGACTGACATCATTTGTGAATCATTCACTTATGATTTCAACAATTAACTTTAATACTTCAAAAAGATTTAAAAAGTTCAAGACTCATTTAACAAATAAAAGAAATGACCAACATACAGCAGTCTGCTGGTTATAGGAGCTTTTGTGTAGTGATTATTTAAGTCAAGCTACACTGACTTTTTTTTTTCTTTCTTTAAAGTTTAATAAAAATCTTAATACAATTCAAAAAAGTCCAAATAGCAGCATAACAAAAACATATAAAAACCAAATAAACAATATTAAAGAAAATTAATTAAATAAAAAAAAATATTAATAAAATACAAGGCGCTTAATCGTCAAATAATATCTTCAAAAGATTACATAGTGTAAGGGCTTTTTGTGACACACAACGCTTTACACACACACACACACACACACACACACTCAGTAAGTCACTTTAAAATGCAGCATTCTGTGCCGGATTAAAACAGGTCCGAAACCTTTTGTGGTGTGTGCCGACTCACGGTCCGTGGATATGATCCGTTCTGTGCTCTTGTGTCTCTGGACCAGAGCAGCATGCTTTGCGGTGGTTCATGTGACACTAACGCAAAAACGGACTTCATTCACATTAAAGGAAAGTATATTTACTCTGTCTGAATCGTTCCTTATTCTCTATATAGTGCACTATGTGCCACTCACCATATAGAAACTAGTAAACGTGTGAATAAATGACTGATTTCAACTGCAGTTTCAGTGTCTGTTTATACTGTAGGGATCAGATTCTAGAGAGCATTTGATGGAACAGGAAATCTGACGAGAAGCTGAAGTGTCCCACTGAGCAAATTACGTCCAGAAGACGTCTTTTTGAGGTCTTGTCTCAGGTTGAAAAGACGTCCACTGAGGGGCCAGAATGAAAGTTTTTATGACGTCTTTTTTGGACGTCTTCTGGACATCCGATATAGACGAACAAGCAGAATCACCAAAGGAGAAAAATCACAATTTTTAAGCCACCATCGTGGAGATGAGTGTTTGCTTTAGTTGGGCTCTTGACCCTTGCCTTATTAATATTAGAGTTTGTTTGGGCAGTTAACTGAGTCATAACAGCCAGACAAGTAAAGAGAAATGATCAGGTGTTGGTTATGTTTTCACATAATCATTATTAGACCTGAGTCACTGAACTCATTTAGAGCCCAATCTCTGAGTTAGATTTACATTATTGATTACAGCATCACTGTGATTCTACAGCACAAGATCAGCTTTATCAATATAATATAAAGGATTTCACAAACACTTGTTCTGAGCAAAAAAATAAAAATTTCTCTTAGGCACACACAGACATCAAGAATCAGCCTGTGAATCTCAATGACGGTGACAAGCAACATATTCTGATCAACAGATCAACTCTGAACATTAAAAAACAAGCTACTAAAAAGTCACATAAACAGAACAAAATAAAATATGAGAATAAAGGAAATTACTAAAACAATTAAGCTCATAATTTATTCATGCAGCAATGCATGATGGGAGCCATGGATGAATTTTGATTGGTTGCTCCCAGAATGCACTGCAACATGCTTTTTGATGGTCACCACTGTTGTGATTCACAGGATGATTCTTGATGTCTGTGTGTGCCTAAAATAAATGCTTTTTTTTTTTTGTTCAACACACCTTTTCTGAAATCATATGAATCGCATTGATAAAGCTGATCTTCTGCTGTAAAATCACAGTTCTGCTGTAATCAATAATGTAAATCTAACTCAGAGATTGGGCTCTAGATGAGTTCAGTGATTCAGATCAAATAATGATTAAGTGAAAACATAACCAACACCTGATCATTTCTCTTTGCTTGTCTGGCTGTTATGACTCAGTTAACAGCCCAAACAAATTCTAATATTAATAAGGCAAGGGTCAAGAGCCCAACTAAAGCAAACACTCATCTCCACGATGGTGGCTTAAAAATTGTGATTTTTCTCCTTTGGTGATTCTGCTTGTTCGTCTATATCGGATGTCCAGAAGACGTCCAAAAAAGACGTCATAAAAACTTTCATTCTGGCCCCTCAGTGGACGTCTTTTCAACCTGAGACAAGACCTGAAAAAGACGTCTTCTGGACGTAATTTGCTCAGTGGGGTGATGTGATGAAAAACTGAAACCATTTCAGTGGAAGTGAGACACTGTAAGTAACTTCCTAAATGCAAATTGTCATTGTTTTGGAACACACCAGCTTATTCGTAACCTTAAGACTAACATATTCATACTAAAAGATTAAAAAAACTTATATTTTGATTTCAGGGGACTTTAACATTAGTATTTATGACTGTCAATTGCCGGAGGGTGAGCAAAAACAAACCAGCATATGATGTTTCTCACTTTACACAACAGACTCACACCAAACATTCAGTGTAATGACAGTAAATCTGACTGAACATCATCTTTGTACTTATAAATAAAAGTACTTTGAGGTTACACAGATAAATATGAAAGGAGGAGCTTGTATTGTCATGTGCTCCTTGATTTTTTAAAAATTAAAACCAATTATTATAGTCACTCCGAATGAGTCCACCAGTTACATAATTCATAACTCATAGAGCTCAGCTATGTTGTGTTTCTCTCTTGAAGGGCAAAAGCATAAAGATGTGATTTGGTTAAAGGGTTAGTTCACCCAAAAATGAAAACTCTGTCATTTATTACTCACCCTCATGTTGTTACACACCCGTAAGACCTTCATTCATCTTCTGAACACAAATTAAGATATTTTTGTTGAAATCCGATGGCTCAGTGAGGCCTGCATAGCCAGCAATGACATTTCCTCTCTCAAGATCCATTAATGTACTAAAAACATTATTACAAAGTCCATCTCACTACAGTGGTTCTACAATCATTTTATGAAGCGACGAGAATAGTTTTTGTGTGCAAAAAAAACTAAATAATGACTGTAAAACTGTAAAATAGTATCTGTAAAACCGCCTTCTTCGATCTAAAAAATATATCTAAATTACGACGTATGCTCTCAATGACAATGCGGAACAGTTGGTTTCATGCATTCATGACCTCAAGACTAGATTATTGTAACGCTCTACTGGGTGGTTGTTCTGCTCGGCTTTTAAACAGACTACAGTTGGTCCAAAATGCGGCAGCTAGAGTTCTTACTAGAACCAGAAAGTATGACCATATTAGCCCAGTTCTGTCAACATTACATTGGCTCCCTATTAAACATCGTATAGATTTTAAAATCTTGCTACTTACTTATAAAGCTCTAAATGGTTTAGCTCCCCAGTACCTAAGCGAGCTCTTAATGCATTATAGTCCTTCACGTTTATTGCGATCTCAGAATTCAGGCCAGTTGATAATACCCAGAATATCAAAATCAACTGAAGGCGGCAGATCCTTTTCCTATTTAGCACCTAAACTCTGGAACAATCTTCCTAGCATTGTTCGGGAAGCAGACACACTCTGTCAGTTTAAATCTAGACTAAAAACACATCTCTTTGCTCTTGCATACACATAACACATTATCAATACATTAACATTTTTTCAAATCCGTTAAAGTAGTGTTTCTCAACGGGGGCGGTACCGCCCCCAGGGGGCGTTGAGAGAACAACGGGGGGCGTTGGAAGCAAGATTTTTAAAAGGGGGGCGTTCAGGTGTTCTTGGGGGGCGTTCATGAGTTTACACCAAAGATCCAGGCAAGACAACATTAAACTTGTAATTACTTGCAAAAGAATTGCCTACAACATTCTAAAATCTGCCAGTTTAACGCAACATGTAAGCTAGGCTATGTATCGTATCTTTTGCAACGATTATTTTTCCAGTCATAGACCAGTGCTCAAGCGCTGGCAAGAATTCACGTGCACAAAAATGTGTTTCGCGCTGACAACAATCCGGTGGTGGCTTGAATCCAGCGCTGAACCAGCGGAGGAATGGAAAGTTGACAAGCCATTAAAAAGTATTGACTTAAGAACCACTTATATTTTCAAATATTTTCAATAAATCCTGTTCCCATTCACTCCAGTGACGAATTTTAAAATGAATGAAACCAAATTCTATTTATAATGGTAAAACTTTTACATTTTTAATGCCTAATGCCAAAATGTTTTCTTTGTTCACAAAGTAATTTACTGGGCATTATTGTTAACTCGCAAGACTGTAAGGAGAAAATGACAATTTGATGGATAATTAATTTAAATATATTCTGTAGGCTAATTTCGCCGTCACATCTGAGCGCAAAACCCTGCTTGGATAATTTAGTTAAAAATAATTAATAATACAATAATAATTTAATCTAATTGTTCATATGTGTTTATTCTTGTTAGAAGATTTTTTTATTTTTTATTTTACTGATTATGGACACAAATGAATCATGACAAACCAAATAAATTTGAATTGAATTAATTATACCATTGATGATAACAAGCTGATACCAAGGTATTTAAGCCTATAATTATATAATAATTTTTCATGAAAATCATGATTGTATTTATTTATATTTTTCGAAAGTAAGATTAATGTAAGCAGCTTCTTGCAATACTCTCCTAAATGCGTAATAAAACCTAAGTGCACACCATAGACTGTAAAAAAAAAAAGTGCACACATTAGCGCTGAAATGACCGTACAGCCCATACTCTGAGTGGCATGGAAGAGAGTCGGAAGTTGATTTGTTGCCCCTACGAGTTTATAATAGCATATTTTAACTATATTTTCAAATGGATAAAAAAACCTGTCAAATTGTTTTTTAAATGCTGGCTTTATTAAACTATGTTTTAAAGATGTCAATAAACAGTCTCATATGTCTATTTATTTTTAATATAGGCCTACTATATTTATTAATTTATTGTTCTATTTTATTTAGCATTTTTACATTTAACATGAATAATCAAACATTTAACATAAAACAAGTAGGCTATTGCACAACCATTTTAAATGTCTACTCATTTGTCCTTTTTTAAATCTTTTATTAATTTACATTTTTATGTTTTAATTAAACTGATTTATGCTATTCCTTATTCTTTCGGTTTATAAGTGTCACAATCTTGCATTCCTATTCTTCCATTCATAATGCGCGTTAGGGTGATGGAAACCATTAATTGGCATACTGATGGTGTGTAGTGACCATTTGTGCATAAAACACCATGGTATTATGCATTAGGCCCAACAAAGTCTGACAAACAGCCCTCGACATAGAAATCAGATGTTTAAACTCGTATTTTGTGCGCGAGCGCGTTCATGTGGAGACTGCCAGTGTATGGGCATATACGCGTTTAACCAGTATTTCATCAGTTCTTCTGCGTCTCCTCACAGCATTTTAATAAAACGATATCCAACAACACAAATAGCTCTCTCTTTAGTCACAAATTCCCTTCATAATGCAAAGCATGCGACGTGCACGCTTAAGTTTCAGAAAACATCGTCATTGAAGTTTATATGTCTATAATTTATGTAATTATATAATTTATATGTATTCTTTATATCACAGGTTTTCAAACCCTGTGTCGCGAGACTTAAAAAATAAATAAACAACATATATTTGACTTAATTGATTAACAAAGCGAAAGAAAAAACTGTGCCCAATAGTAGCCTACTGCTGAGTTTGATTCATTTTTGTGAGGCGCGGCGCTCCACAACAAGTTCAAGGAAAGGAAACTGAGATGGCAAAAAGCGCATCCTGTTTTCTTTATTTTGCAAAAGCGCATGTTCTGTTTTTAGTGTGAGTGTATAAAGTCAACTTCGCAGTATCGAATAATGTCTTACTCATATCTGTAAATTACCGAGTAAGCCTATTTAAGTTGTTTCTGCTGGTATAAGGAAACAGTTGAAGTGATCGCGCCGGCGCCTCGCGTGCGCACTCAACTTATTCATTGCAAACTTGACATCGCAGACTGTTCATTATCAAAATAAAATACCGTCAGCCAAAAACATATAAAAATTACACTGCTCATTTTACATAGCCTATGTTGAGCGTGACCACCGCTGAAACTGGTCCTGACAAACACATTTTTGCTCATGTGAAGAGGATGTTTTTTTTCGTTGATATTGAAACGGGAGTGAAGTACAAATCCTATTTGACATAATAAATAAAAGTACAGCATCCACATACATTGCTAATATGGAAACATTTGAATTCGTGCCGAACAAGAGAGGCTGCTTGAGAACACCGGTTTTTACTTTCAGTTTCGCCTCAAATTAATTCGTTTGGGCTTGTTTATAGCTACTTATAAGTTTTTATTCTTGTTCTGTATAAGTATATTATATATTTTATGTATATTATATATTTTAGTATTCTTATGCTTGGTTTGACTTGGTTTGGTCGCGTCAATTAAAAAATGTCGTTCTTTTAAAAAAAAAATGACAGCCACTGCTTTATATGTTGCGTATGTGTCGGAAAACACAAAACACGGCATGGACCACTTTTGGTCTTATGAGAGGGGGATCCCCCAAATGAGGTGCCGGATCAGATTTCGGAGGTTTCGGCTTGTCCCGGCACAACTTAAGGTCTGCCTGCCACTGTTCAGTCAAATCAAATCTGTTATTTGGCTTTCAATGACATGCTTTTTAATTATGAAAGCTGCAGTCCGTAACTTTTGGAGCTCTAGCGGTAAATAAAATAAACTGCAGGCGTCTTGGTACTGCAGGTACTGTACTCCACAGCGGTGCCGACTCGAACCAGTCTAATAGTCCCAATATAAACTCTTATTAGGTGTGTAGTAGTGATTCAGGATAAGACAAAAACACAGTTTGGAAAATGGATTCATGATGTTGGCTACTCACCAATTATATAAATTTGGTGGCCTACATTTTAAATACAAAAAAGTTACGGATTTAATATTACTAATAATAATTATAATAAGAAGAAAACACAGATGTGAATTATACACATTATTATTATTAATACAGAATAATTATCAGCATACTTTCAATAAAGACTTTATCCTTTTTGTGTTGTGTGTGTGTTGGGGGGCGGTAAAGGACCTGGATAATGGATAGGGGCGCTGGCCCAAAAAGGTTGAGAACCACTGCGTTAAAGGATTGTTACGCTGCAATAATTAGGTCGGCCGAACTGAGAACATTTCCTATAACACTAGATATACCTTACATCAGAATAAGAATGGCATCTACGCTAATATCTGTCTCTCTGCTTATCCTGAGGTTTGCCGGTGCTGGATCCAGGCCGTATCCAGATCAGATGGAGAACCTGTGTCTGGACCTGACTACAACGTAGCCCAGGAGACAATGGGCCTACAGATCCAGTTTCTGGCTGCATCTATAATTCTGATTTTTAATCCCCGTATCCGCTTACATATATTTATATATAATCTATTTTTAATCTCTATAATAAATGAATTCAGATTTTGATCTCCATATCCATTTACATATATTATATATATCTTCCAAGGGTTTTTTTCCCTCCTAGGACTTTTTTCCCAGTGTTAGCACGCTGGTTTTTCTCCTAGGGGTTTTTTCCACCCCTGGGAGTCAGCCGACATTGGCTTAATGTAGCACCATCTTGTATATGTTACATATTACCACGCTTGCTTGTACAGCTTATTTTTTAACCACTTCCCTTTTTCTGTGCTTCTAATATGTAAAGCTGCTTTGAAACAATTACCAATTGTAAAAGCGCTATATAAATAAATTTGACTTGACTTGACTTGACTTATATAGTGATGGCCGATTTCAATACACTGCTTCAGGAAGCTTCAGAGCGTTATGAATCAGTGTATCGATTCATGATTCAGATCACGTGTCAAACTGCCAAACTGCTGAAATCATGTGACTTTGGCGATCTGAATCGTGAATCGATACATCGGCAATCACTAAGTCATTATTTAGTTTTTTTTGCACACAAAAACTATTCTCGTCGCTTCATAAATGATTGTAGAACCACTGTAGTGAGATGGACTTTGTAACAATGTTTTTAGTACATTAATGGATCTTGAGAGAGGAATGTCATGCTGGCTATGCAGGCCTCACTGAGCCATCGGATTTCAACAAAAATATCTTAATTTGTGTTCTGAAGATGAACGAAGGTCTTACGGGTGTGGAACAACATGAGGGTGAGTAATTAATGACAGAATTTTCATTTTTGGGTGAACTAACCCTTTAAGTCTCCTGACTCTTCAACTACACAATTACTGTCACCAAAATCACTTGAACGCTGTTTAACAACTTTATTTTTCACTGGTGTGCAGATGTTGATCATTTACACACAGAATATGATCAGAGAGAGTTTAAAGGTTCCCACCAGAGGATATCCGTCAGGAGCGTCCTCCTTCTCTCCTTGGATTTGTCCTTGCTGAGGGAACGTTTTCTCTTTCTGGCTCTTCTTCTGCCCTGACTGACTCCTTGTTGTTGCTCCATGGTAGAGGACATCTCTGTTCTTCTGCTCCAAACTCTCCAGTCTGTGAATACAATCACAAATACACAACAATATGAAGAAACAAACGTCAAAAACAACACACTCACATTTCATCATATAAGCATTAGAATTTCCCTTCATCTTTGATCCATTTAGAAAGTGTGAAAAACATGCAGTAGTCCTTAGTGACAATGGATCTAGACTGACCTGAACACTCTCCAGATTGATAAACTATTACTGTATATCTGAACGTACACTCTTGAACAGTGATGGGGAAAGATACTTTGAAAAGTAATGCACTGCAATATTATGTAAGAAAAGTAATGTGTTACTCTAGTTACTTGACAAAAGTAATCTGATTATGTTACTTGAGTTACTTGTAATGTGTTCCCCTCAACACTCTTAACATCAGTCAATCAAGCTTTATATTACGATATTATCTATGATAATCAAGCACTATTTAATGAAAGAACTTTAGTAATTAGAACTAATCTTGTTAATCATGTATGAATGCAGATTTGTCATTTTAACTGAACTCAGGACTGATGGTGCTTAAGATATTGTTGGACATTCAGTGTTTCTGTAAATAAAAATAGAAATAGATTCTACTAATGTCAGATGCTACTAATAAAAATATACAACGCATTGATGATTGATGAGCTGCTGGGTTCATGAATATTAATCACGTTGTCAGCGATCACTCAAGCTGATTAGCTGAAATCAAAACGGAATAGATGCGCGCCAGCCAATGAGATTGCCATTTGAGCATTAGATCTGCCCTCTACTGGAGAAACCAGCATCTCTTCTGCTTGAAGATTGTTCTGAATTATGAATAATTCCAAATGAACAGTGAAAACATGTGTAATTTAAAAATACTACTTTATTTTGTCATGAAATTTAGTTTTTCAGGTGAGAATGTGCTGGTTTAAAGCTCAAATTTGTGGGTTATTGATAAAGATAGTGCTCATTTGAAATTGATGTAATGTTGTGTGAGTTGTGAGATCCAGGTGATCACAGGGCGCTTCATGAACCCAGCTGAGAACAGCCTGACCTCGGCTAGTGCTTCTGATGTTTGCTGCTGGCTCTGATGACTCTTTAAACGAGATATAGTTTGTCTTGTGTATGTCTAACAGGTGATCTTTGCTTTCATGAATCTAAAATTTGTTCCTGGGCAAATCATTTTTGTGGAGGGCAAAGAAAGTGAAGTTTAATAACTTTCTATATTTATTTAAATTTACCATTAGAGCGTTGACTTTGTATGCTTTTATGACTGAATAGTTTGTTTGTCTTTATTTCTTATTGTATAGCTTCTTATACTTCATACTTATACTTTTATTACGGCTATTATTGATCATTAAAATGACTTTTAACAAAAACTGTTTTATGTCATATTATTTCATTTTATAAGAAGCTAATTATATGTAGCCTACATATACAGTGAAGATAATCAGAGTACTTATGCACATATTGCCTGAACCACACATTAATAAGTTTCATATTTTTAAAATGAAAATAGGTAAGGTTGTGTTTTATTTCATTTTGTTATAAGTATAGCCTACACGAGGTAATCAGATAATCAGTGAACCACATTTGTGTGGCACCTCTGTGTTGTCATTCTCCTTGTAGCATGTGCAAGAGACGATTCTCTGTCAACCAATCAGCATTCAGCAGAGTCTAGCTCCACCCTATTAGCTACCGGAAGGGGTGTCTGTGTGTCTGTGTTCAACTGCGGTGCGCGTGAAATTGCTGTCAGAGAAAGCGCTGCCGGACCGGTAACGGTGTATATATACTGCAGAAAAGCGATATTGAACTAACATATTTTAATAGAGAGATTACTCACAGCGTTCGGCTGGTCGCGCATAAAACAAAAGCTGCTCATGTCTGTATGCTTTTGCGAGCTTATTTACATTATCGAAAGATCTGAAAAAGTCCATTCATTTACTCACCCTAGTAGTACTGAGCCTCGTAGAAAAATCAGGATGAGAGAGAAGGTTGAAATTTGTCAAAAGATTAATACTAGGCGGAAAGAGGTCGTCTAATATGGCGAAAATCACAGACTATTTCTGCGGAAGATTAAGAGCGACCCTCCTCACCTACACAGGGCGCATCAGTCACACTTGCGGTTTCCTTATGGCTCCGCCTTACAACCCAACCCAACCCACCTACACGTGACTGTAGCGGCAGCCATTCTGCAATTCCGCGCCGCCACCTACCGGAATAACATTAAATAACAAAAGGGCGGAAAATGTAACTAAAATTCTTTTAATTAGATTTGTTGGCTTAAAAAGACTAATAAAACCATGGAAACATGTAACCTTTTTAGTAAATTCTATTTGGTGACGACAAATAACCGGATCTTCTCTTTTGTTACCACAACAAAATCGTCTTCTCTTTCCCTCCTTATCACACATTTATTTTTGTCCTTGGATTTTGAATTTGCTTAATGTCCTATATTTCTGAAATGTATACGGTCTTCTTGTCTAAATTGCAATCACCTCTGTGTAAACGGATAAATGTTCTTTTACCAGCACAAAACAGTACTTGGATGTGTAGTTTAGGCTCGTGTGTGCATTACTCACCATTTCTGTCGCCATTCTGCAGTTCTCCTCTATAGCTTTCAGCGAAGCCCCACAATCCAGTTTATGCTCTTCCCAATATTTACTTCACCTTTGCTGCAAATACATTTTTTATTCATACACCCATATATCCGACTCATTTTTCCAGTACTTTTTAGATACTGCGTCAAAATCGACCTATTATATATTTCTGGGTTTAATGTTGCCAAAATCCTTCATTCTGATCATTGCTATTCTTTCCCTTTCGCCTCCTTTCTTTCCCCTGTATAATTTCCAACAATCCTCTACCGATCCACCCATTTGATCCTGTTCTGTGTTGTTGTTGTTTTTATCTGCACTCTTCCACGGGGAGGGATTTCCCCTCGCTTAGACATCCAGAGAGGAGGAGCAAATGTACAACCACACCCTGATCCCAGAGCCATCCTATCCAAACCTCAAGTACACAACTCTGTCTCTCCACCCATTCGACATCCAGAGAGCTGGAGCTGGTCGTCAGACTCTGTAGGTTACAAAACTGTATTTGCATTATTAAAAAACTTTACCATCTGAGTTCACGTATCTTACGCAAACAGCTAACTGTTCTGTCTTTCCTTCTCTGGCCTCATCTGCCATTACAGCCCTTCACTGCAGAAACACACGAGATCCAGGGATGGAGACGGGAAGGTTTAGGGATGTGTAAAGTGGGAGGAGTGAGATCCAGCCCCGCCCCTGCAGAAAAGTAGTAAAGACATCATTAAAGTAGTCCATGTCACTTCAGTCCATTAACTTCAATTTTATGGAGCAACACGATTGCTTTGTATATGTATATATGGAAGATATTTTGAAGAATGTTGATAACCAGACAGTTGACGGTAGCCATTGACTTCCATAGTAGGAACAAAATATTGGCTACTGTCAACGTTTTGGTTTCCAACATTCTTCCAAATATCTTCTTCTGTGTTCAGCAGAAGAAAGAAACTCATACAGGTTTGTAACGACATGAGGGTGAGTAAATGTGGTTAAAGCGCTGGTGCAGTCACAAAACCCTGCTGAGCACGCTCAAAACAGTGGAGAAGATAGCGGACTTCAGGAGAAACACCTCACCATCACGAACAGCAGTGGAGTCATTCAGGTTCCTGGACACCACCATCTCTCAGGACCTGAAGTGGACAATCACATTGACTGCACTGTGAAAGATGGTGTCATGTTGTGATGTGGTGAGATTTTAGTTTTGATTGGATATATGACTGGTTTAATGATCTCACACCTCTCACTCTCCCTCAATGCTTTATGGTTTGTTCCTTGTCCAGAAATGTCAGTTCTCCGTTATACTCCTATGGGTTCAGAGTTTAAAAGATGTTGATTTTTAATTTTATCATTAAACCACAATGCAGAAACACTAAACCAAGTTGATCCTGAACTTTTCTCATACTTCCTGTTTCCTGTTCTGTCTGCCATCTTTGTAGTTTTTCATGTTGTTCTCAGGTGTCTAGTTTGCCTCGTTAGCTCTTGTGTATAAATAACACTAGTGTTTATTTTATTACACACATTATGCACAGCAAAGTGACTCTGTGTTTTGTCGCCCTCTACTGGTGATTGTTTGAGTGCAGATTGAGCTGTTGAAGATGTTTTGATCAGACCGTGACTAACAGAACACGTGTGGAGATTTCTGAGTCCAGTACAGTCCATTAATGAGCACTAATAATAAGACAAGAAGTCCATCAAACACTGAGCTTCTTCTGTTCAGCTCCACATACGGCTGAATATGATGAAGTTTATTTGAACAAGATCTCTGATCATTTCAGTCTGATTTCAGTCCTGAATGTGTCTGAATCTGTGATGCAGCAAGAGCTCAACTAATCTGAACTTCCTCTTCATATTTCACTATATATATTATTAAAACACACATTTTCTGACATAGTAAAATATTTAATTCATACAAAACTACAAACCAACAACATTTCTTACAAAAGTGGTTTCATTTTTTTTATAATAGATACTGTTGTGATCAATACTGTGTTAAAATATGTTCAGATTATCCAGTGATGTCACTGTGGTTCCCTGACCCCTGTTTGATCATTTTTTCAGACAGGATCATTATAGACCTCCAGTTCTGTTCTCATCCTGTTCCTCAGTTCCTCCTTCTTCTATGCCGTTGTGTAACCACCACAGCAGTCAGAACCAGAACCACCAGAATCACAGTCAGTCCAACTGCCACAATCCAATAACCTACAGCTGGAGAGCACATATTAAGGTTTAATTTTTTTAATTGACTGTGTAAGAATGTAGTGAATCTCTCCTGCTCCTTTTTCACTCACTGTGACGTTTCAGAGTCATTTCATCTTCATCTGTGTTCTTCAGATTTGATTCTGTACAGAATATTGAAAGGTTCGTCATTCAGTTTATTATTAATTTGCTGATTAAATCATATTTCTGATCATCCTCTGATCTTCTCTCACCTGTGACTGTGGACTGTGATCCAGATTTCTCCTTCAGAGTCCGAACTCTGTATGTTCCAGTGTCAGAGACTGTAAAATTACTATGGTCAGATTTCCATCTCTGGTCAGGTCTCGATCACTGCTGACCCCGTGACCTCGTCCACACCTCTGTCCCACTCCACTGGAGTTTTTCTCCACTTTATCAGCATTGATCAACAGAACATCCATCTTCAGCTGCTCTCCTGTTTTTCACTGAAATCTCATCTGAGGAGAAACAGAAACACATTCATCATTATTAAATTGTCAATCAATCAAGAACAAAAACTCATATTGGAGACGACTAATCTTATATTTTAGGCAGGATGAGTCTCATTCAGTGTCTGCTGGTCACAGTTCCTCATGCAGATCAACACTATTACTTAAGTAAACCCAGAAAACATTACGACTGTAACCCCTGAGACACATTGGAGAACAAGAATGCACAAGTCATGTGTGTTATCGAGTGTCAGATATTCTGACACAGATCGTGCACACATCTTGAAACGTTTTGCTTAACAGGCCATTTTACAGATTTGAACAGCGTGCTTCAAATAAACAGTCCCTGAAGATGAAGAAGAGGATGACATGTTCTCTATGCGCCTTATATACTTCCTGGTCACACTAGTATGACGTCATTGCCGGCCAATAGGATTGTCGTGGTTTTATAGTTGCTTCAGATACCAGTCAAACAGAGTCGTTTCCCAAAGTGTCTCAGGACGCAGTGTCTCGTTCCCTGTCAAAAGAGAAATCAGTTTTGCCTTTACCATGAATATGAAGATGATACTCCAGGGTTTGTGGCTCCACTGCTGTCTGACCATTACTGTAATAGACACTCAGAAAGTTTTTTCCCAGCATCACTCTCAGTCTCAGATCCTTGATGATGACGTCACATGATCCTCTTTATATAATCTGCCATTTTCACTATTACATTTTTCATTCTGACAGACAGGGATGGTTTCTGACTGACTGCTTAATGCAATATGAAAATGTTCTGTCCTCAAATTCACACAGCAGGGTGACGTTGCTTCCTTGTTCCCCCGTCACACATCGAGGAGAGGATTCAGAGGATTCTGCAAACAGACAAATATTCATTCAACCTGAGTATCAACACTGTAAAGTTTCCTTTTCTTTGTCAAGTTGCAATACAAAAGAAATCAAACTCTCAACATTTAATCAAGCTCTAAACATGATTTTTATCTTTTTCCAGGATCTAACACTATCCGCACAAACCCCTTCCTTCATCCACACAATATCTGGAGTTATTTGACTGGATTTGATTTTGCTCCAGATGTTTCTCAGTCTCCACACACACTCCTGACTGAACCAATGAGCATCTCCACTTGAGAACCCAAACCACCCACCAAGATCTTTCTGACTCAACTCGACCTGAAAATCTGACTTTATCTCTGTCTGTAGATTTGATTTGATTCATTTGAATCTGTAACGTGAGACATGAGAGAGCAGGATCCAAATGCAGCTTAATATTTAATAATATAATAATAAGAAACCAATCTAGTAATTGTATATTGAACCACATATATGAAAGACAAAGACCAGACAAAGAACACAGAAAACACAGAGACCAAAACTTCAACATAAAAGTCCAAAATTGGTAAATGTGATAAAGTTTGCCTGATTAAATTAAATTTATTTAAGGCTAAGATCTGTTCAGCTTTGGATTTCATTTTTAGTTCAGAGTTTCAGAAGAGCTAAAATACTGCTAGATGTAGTGAATTCCTGAACCCTGTTTATATAAATGAACTGCAGAGATAAGATGTGTCAGTGATGTCATGATGTTGATGATGTAATGCTGGAAATTATTAGCATTATTAACACACATGTCACACCAAAGTCACTTGGTGCAAAATATAAACATTGACTAGATCAACATGGAACTGAAATCAACACAATTTACAATTTATCAACAAAAAATGACCCTGACCGTATAATGTATCAAACACAACAGCAGCAGCTTCAACCATCTGGACCTGATGAGAAACAGAAGTTTATGTCACAGATTCAGGATGATAATCACAAACATTAATAGAGATAAACACTTTCCTGAGCAGTAAAACATTACTAAACATTCACTTAATCTGAATATTTTTAGATCTTAAGAATAAGAAAATATCAATCTGAATCTTTGGTTTAATAGCTAAATATATACTGTGCAATACTAAACATGATCAGTCAAACTCAAAACACAAACAACAGGCTGTAGAAATTCACTAACAATGCAATAATTATAATAACTCCATAATAGAAATATCATTATAATCGCATTAGGCCTAATAATCAGCACGATGATTCATCATGTCGGCTTATTTCCGCATCACTATCAGTTTTCATTTTCCATAAACGGAAACACAAATATTGGTATGATAACAGAAAAACAAGCGTGATTTTACATTAAAAAAAACAAAAAACAAAACAAACAACAAACAAACAAATCATGAAAACTTACATTGTTCATTCGTCAAATATAAAAAAGATATTTTTATCTACTGATTATTCTTTCAAAGCAGGTTGAGCTATCGGAAAATTAACATAATACTGCATAATATTCAGTGACTGACATCATTTTGTAATATTTTTTTATCATTCGCATATCAATCATTTTTATACGTGTTATTACTTTCACATCACATGACCTACCGACCTCCCAGCCTCCCAGCCTCCTCTTCCTCCTCCTCCTCCTTCCTCTTCTTCTTCTTCTTCTTCTGTGGATTTATAGAGTGCCCCAGGGATGACGCGTTTTTGTAGGCCAACCCGGAAGTTAGCGGCGCACGGGTTCCCTCGACAGAAAGCCTATTCATTTTTCCCATAGACTTTTGGAAAATCGTAGAAAATAAGCTCTGTGTTTAACAAAGGGTTATGACACTTACACGTTTTGTCTATCAAGATAATCTTTACAAGTTAACACAACATTTATAGATTTTGAAGCCTAATAAAGTCGTCAGATATAAAAGGCTAATAGTAGGCTATAAACGGACTACAGCACACCATGGTCGCGGATCAACGTCGTCACCACCAAACTTCCTCAAACTTTATTTAGAAAACAACTCTATTTAAAAACATGCTCACTGATTATGATCTGCGCTGTGTATGAATACTTATCCACTTTTTCATGAGAAATGCTGTCCAAATGTCCCGTTTTTAATGATGACGTCTAAAGTCCCCGCCAAAGGAAGTAGTCCCTTTTAGCAATTTGTTAGCAACCGCCGATTTTAAGACACAGTAAAAGTTTAAAATCACAAGTGGGTTATAACTGGTGTGTTTTATGTCATAGATCAAAACGTGAAAGTATTTAGAGGCTTTGTTAACCACAGACCTTATTTCAGGCGATTTAGCAAAAACCCATTCAAAAAACCCATAGACTTTACGGCGTTGGAACCGGAAGTCCTAAAATGCTAACTCGCTTCCGGGTTTTGCCTACAAAAACGCGTCATCCCTGGGGCACTCCATTGGCGTGTTGCAAACCAACTGGAAAGGTGCATACCGCCACCTACTGTGCTGGAGTATGAAGAAGCTGACACACGGAAGATTCTCTATATTCTGTATTTCTGGCCACTATTCCTCAAGAACGTCATTAATGCTGTATTTTTTTCTACCAGACTCTATTCCTGTCTTTAAAATATTGTATGGTGAAATCTGTAATACCCAAAGCTTGCATATCTCTTATAAGCTCAATTCTTTCTTGTTCAAATTTTTTACATAATCAAAACATGTTCTACAGTTTCCATTTCCTGACATACACAACAAAAACCAGAGTTGTGTTTGTCCATGATATGTAGTATTGCATTAAGATTGATGTGACACATTCTTAATCTTGTAGTAAATATAATAAATCTCTTTCTATTAATATTATGACTAATTTGACTTTGTTTTATATTATTTTGTATGCTATAGAAATGTCTTCCTTTCTTACATGAGTCCCAGTATTTCTGCCATTTACTCCCACAAGCTTGTTGAATCAATGACTTCCCTTCTGTCCTGCTTAAAGTGACTGCTCTGTCAATATTATCCACTTTGATTGCTTCCTTGGCCATTTTATCTGCCGTTTCATTTCCCTGTCCCACATGTGCTGGTACCCATAAAACTGCACTACAATTCCCAGTCGTCTTAATCTAAATAAATAATCAGAATTTCCGTCAGTATGTCTTTCCTACATGATTGAAGGTTTGCAAGCTTAAAAGTGATGCTAATGAATCTGAACAAATTAAAACTTTCCTTTTAGAGTTTGGCCTCTCCTCCTCAAACCATTCTAGAATGGCAACTAATTCGGCTGTATATACTGAATGCATATAGTCTTGCTTTGTTCCCACTTTTAATTCTGGTACATAAAATGCTTCACCGTTCCAGTTTTACACCTGAATAAATGCTGAATGAACAGTATTAATGTAGCCTATTCTAGTGTTTTATATTTGACTTCACCTCCAACTTCTCCTTTCTGAATTCTGTCATGTATTGTCAAATCAATTTGTGGTTCATTTCAACATACCAGCGTCCTTTCAGCTCCATCAAAGAATATACACTAACAATAAGCAGCACCGGCGCCCAGCAGCAGCCCTGCATTTCCACCATTTTGGGGTGAAAGCGAGTGTCAGTCCACTAGTTTCTATGGCAATATCAGCTGCTTTGTTAAAACAAAATGTACATTAAGCTGAAATCCAACCTGAATGATGACAACACAGAATAAACACTATCACTAGTGATCATCACATTCTTTTAACAGTTTATTTTACACACTTTGTGTTTAAGTCTTCCACTTTTTCACAAAACCTTTGCTCTCTAGAAACCCAGTCAGTTTGGGTTAAAATTCTTTAAAAGGCTTACAAACACTGAATTAATACTAACATATGAAATTAAATTAAGGACATGCATCAGAAAAATTGGGAATGTTGAACAATAATATATGAATATAACAGCTTGATTTTGCAGTGTTGTCTAATGTCCGTTAAAGCAAAAGTGTCCAAAAGTGTGAATTATGGGATACGGACACAGCAATGCATCATTATTATATGATGTTTGAAGCATGATCCATTAAAAATGTATAAAATGCATAAAATGGAAATACTCAATGAAGTAGGCTAACTACGTTACCTCAGATGGATGAATGGTTGGATTCCACAACTGGTAAATAAAACATATATAAGACAATACAACATTTACAGTAGGATCATACAATTTGACATAATTTAAAACTGTTCTATTGTGCTTCTGATTTGACAGTGAAATTCGTAAGATGTGAAGGATTCAATGGTCCAGTTACTATTTTCATCCCATAATGGCGGCCGCGCTACCGTCTGATCTCTTCAGCTCCATAAAGATCTCACTGCAGAATTCCGGATCAGTTTCAGAGGTTTACATGCTGCCCCTAACAGAAAGAAGGAAGACTCTTTCTCACGTCATATTAAATGGAGTGAATTAAGGGTGATTGGGACAGTTTTTGAGTTTCCATCTTGTGCAAGGTTTATTTGCCATAAATGAAAACAGAGATTAAATTTGTGGATGAAACGGTTATATTATAATGAAAGGTGACACACTTCTGTAACTGAGCGTTGTGTGATTTGGGACAGAACATCTTTAATTGATTTAGGGAGTGTGAACATGTTAGTTCATACTTTGATATAATTCAAAATTCATTTTCTGTTCATCATTAAGAGTCCATGTTTATGTTTACTTCATTTTTTTTTATTTCTCAGTTTATAATCCATCCACAATTCATACAGTACATGATAACTGAAGTAAACGATGGCTTGGAGTCAAAAGTCATTGAAAATTTAAACAAAAAAGTAAAAAATGCTTTACGTCCAAAATATATACAAAAACAAAATGATACTGTGAACACTTTCATGATTTTTAATGGATTCAGTAGTTCATGAATTAGCGTTCTTCAGTTTCCAGTGCAGCAGGTCTTTATCTAGTTCACTTGTTGAATGTTGATCTCATTATTTTTCCAGTCGTTTTTGACTCTTGCTGATTTCTCCTGTGTGGATTTATTAAAGTGGATTTATTCCTGAATTCTTTCTTGTTGTGCGATTCCCGTTAGCAGACCGTTAGCAGAGAGAGACTGTCCATTAATGTTCTTGACAGTGTTTTTTCCAGGATAAGTTGCTAGATCTATCCTCAACCCACCCCGTTACACGTCTTGGCACTCACACACATTCACACACATTGGCAGGTCCACCTGACCTGCGTGTCTCTGGAGTGTGTGCAGTAAACCCACACTGACACGAGGAGAACATGTGACCTCCACACAGAAGAGAATCAGACTGAGATGAACTGAGGATCTTCTGCTGTGAGGAGACACTGTTACTCTCTGAACCCCTGCAGATACTGTCCACATGAAGAACAGACAGATCTAATGTTCATGAGTGTGTTCATGCTGACAATCCTCTAGATCTGTTGACTCTGAAGGCAGATTACAATCAATCAGTGTCATCGCTAGATGTTCTGGACTACTGTACTGTGTTCCTGTGCTGATGTCGGTATTTCCAGATGAGAGCAGATATCACCAGAGCCAGCAGAGTTACACTCACACACAGCACAATAATCCTAGATGCTACAGCTGGAAGGAAAGGAAGAGAACACAGATTTTTAAAATGTTTTTTCTTTTTTAAACTCACTGCTTAAAGATTTTGTAAAGTTCTCAGTGACTCCTGTTTTACTTACTACGTTGTTCTTCATCTGTGTCCACTTTTTCTGTAGAGGAGATTGAAAGGTTACTCACACAGTTTAGCATTTATTGTTTAAAGGTGGTAAAGAGGATGTTTTGTTTTATACATTTTTGCAATATTACTTGAAACTGTCATTACTAACTGATAAAAGACTATTTATTAGGTGCACTGAAAGGAATAATATTAATATACATCATCTGTGCACGAGGTAGGGCCTTAAATACATCAGCCAATCGTTTACGCGATCATCGCATAAATGATTGGCCCTCTGGCTTGTCAATCACTGCCGTGACGTTCCTTGTGAGAGACGAGCTGCGCGCTCCAATAACTTTCCACACTCCACAGGCGCCGCATGCAATGTTTTTGTCAGGAGACAGGAGTAACAACTGCAGATTATGAGTTACCTGCGGTGAGTCCGACATAATGAATCCACTAACACGACACAGAGAATGCCGGTGGTAAACACTCGTGTTTACGAGTTTTGGGAGGCGTTCTTTCGAAGGAGGGGGGCTGTTCTTACTCATGCGCTCATTTCAAAAACTCACTAACAGTCTTTGGTTTCTCAGTCGACGAAAAGATCCTCTGTAGCACCTTTAAGTCATGATGAATAAACCTCAGCTGTAAAATAAGCTCAAATATCTCTGAACATCCACTGATCTTCTCTCACTGTGATCAAGATTTCTCCTTCAGAATCCAGAACTTTGTATGTTTCAGTGTCAGTGGGTGTAAAATTATTAATGGTCAGGTTTGGAAAAACCAATTGGAGACGACTGATCTTATATATTATGCAGGATGAGTCTCATTCAGTGTCTCTATCACAGACCTTCATGTAAGATCAACACAATTACTAAAAGAAATCCATAATAAAAAATGTTTTGACTTTACCATGAATATCAAGTTGGTACTCCAGGTGTGTCGCTGCACTTCTGTCTGATCATTTTTATAACTCTCAGGATGTATTTCCCAGCATCACTGAATCTCAGATCCTTGATGATGACGTCACATGATCCATTTTTGAAAATCCTGCCATCTTTTTCATTTGGATAAATAGGGATAATTTTTGAAAATCTGCTTAAAGCGATATCTGAAATGTCTCTGTCCTTAAATTCACATGACAGCGTGATGCAGCCTCCTTGTTCCCCCGTCACACATCGAGGAGAGGATTCTGCAAACAGACAATAATATTCATTCAATACTGAGTATCAACACTGTAAAGTTTGACTTTTCTTGTCAAGTTGCAATACAAAAGAAATCAAACTCTCAAACATGTAATCAAGCTCTGAAACATGATTTTTATCTTTTTCCAGGATCTAAACACTATCCAGCACAAACCCCTTCCTTCATCCACACAATATTCTGGAGTTATTTGACTGGATTTGATTTTGCTCCAGATGTTTCTCAGTCTCCACACACACTCCTGACACTGAATGAGCCAATGAGCATCTCCAGACGGGTTCCTGAACCAAAGAACCGCTCCCAAATCAACCAATCAGAAAGAACCCAATGATCCGCTTCAATCAGATCTTTCTGACTCAGACTCGACCTGAAAATCTGACTTTATCTCTGTCTGTAGATTTGATTTGTTCATGTAAAGAAAGACATGAGAGAGCAGGATCCAAATGCAGTTTAAAGGGTTAGTTCACCCAAAAATGAAATTTCTGTCATTAATTACTCACCCTCATGTCGTTCCACACCCGTAAGACCTTCATTCATCTTCAGAACACAAATTAAGATATTTTTGATGAAATCCGATGGCTCAGTGAGGCCTGCATAGCCAGCAATGACATTTCCTCTCTCAAGATCCATTAATGTACTAAAAACATATTTAAATCAGGTCATGTGAGTACAGTGGTTCAATATTAATATTATAAAGCCACGAGAATATTTTTGGTGCGGCAAAAAAAAAAAAAGACTTATTTAGTGACGGCCGATTTCAAAACACTGCTTCAGGAAGCTTCGGAGCATAAATGAATCAGCGTATCGAATCATGATTCGGATCGCGTGTCAAACCGCCAACGGCTGAAATCATGTGACTTTGGTGCTCCGAACCGCTGATTCGACATGCTGATTCATAACACTCTAAAGCTTTCTGAAGCAGTGTTTTGAAATCGGCCATCACTAAATAAGTCGTTATTTTATTTTTTTGGCGCACCAAAAATATTCTCGTGGCTTTATAATATTAATATTGAACCACTGTACTCACATGACCTGATTTAAATATGTTTTTAGTACATTAATGGATCTTGAGAGAGGAAATGTCATTGCTGGCTATGCAGGCCTCACTGAGCCGTCGGGTTTCATCAAAAATATCTTAATTTGTGTTCTGAAGATGAATGAAGGTCTTATGGGTGTGGAACAACATGAGGGTGAGTAATAAATGACAGAATTTTCATTTTTGGGTGAACTAACCCTTTAATGCATAATGTTTCCTTCTGGAGCATCAGTGAATGTTTGACCCTTTTTAATAGTTGTGTTTGAGTCCCTCAGTTGTCCTCAGTGTGAAACAGATCTCAAAATCATTCAGTCACTGCTGGAAAGGGTTCAAATATGCAAACAACCCTTTAATATATTAATAATAATAACAACAAGATAAACCAATCCATATTGTATATTGACACCACATGAAAGAAAAAGACTAGAAAAAGAACACAGAAACACTCTTTAAATACAGGTTCATTATTTCAAGCAAAGTCACTTGGTGCAAAATAGAAACAATCGACAATATGGAACTGAAATCAAAGATTGTTACAATTTATCAACAAAAATGACACTGACCGATAGAGTTGATGAAGCACAACAGCAGCAGAAGATTCAAGCATCTGAACCTGATGAGAAACAGAAGAGTGATTTATGTCACAGATTCAGGATAATAATCACAAACACATTTATACAGAGATAAAACACTTTCCTGAGCAGTAAAACATTCACTTAATCTGAAATATTTGACAAATGAGGATATGCCCTGCTGAAAAAAGCACAGCTCAAACCAGCTTCAAAACCTACCTTACCAGCATATGCTGTTTTATCAGCAGGGTGACATGATAAAAATGTCAAATAAGAAACATGAAACTATAATCTCTTTGCTTTTATAAATGATTCCTGTGTAATACTGAAGTGATCAAATAACAGGCTTTAGAAACTCACTAACAATCTAATAATTATATTTAATAACCCCAGAGAACACATATTTAAAACCACATAGAAAACATAATCGTAATCTATCATGTCGGCTTTATTTCCGCATCACTATCAGGTTTAGTTTGTCATAAACAGACACACAATATTGGTTAACACACAAACAAGCTTGATTTATATATTTAAAACAAACAAACAAAAAACATGAAAACTTACATTGTAAAAGTTCATGAATTTCATGTTCATGGGTCAAAACTCTGTTAATCCCAGGACGACATCTTCTTTAGTGAGTTTCGAGTAAAAACGAAACTAAAATATCCCAAAGCAGGTGAACTTCCTGAAATATAACATTTATATATTTCCTCCACTGGTTATTCTTTCAAAGCAGATTGATCTAGCGGTAACTTAACACAATACTGCATGATGTTCAGTGACTGAATTATTTATATAATCATTCGCATATGAATTCAACAATTAACTAATGCTTTTTTTTTTTTTTTTTTTTTTTTAAAGACTTTTAATTTAAAAAGTGAAAGACTCTCATTTTGAAGGAATGCCTGTTTCCGTGTCTGGATCATGTGATTGGACGGGTCACATGATCTGAAACAGCAGAATGTCATTTCTTGTTTCCTCTTCAGTGTTCAGAGAGTAAAGATGTGGATATTCAGAGTGAGTTTGATCTGCTCGCTGTTGTTTGTTGTGTTTGGATCAGCGTTTGGATTCCTGTGGAATGGAGACACATTTCGACGGAAGGTACAAATAAACACTGAGATAAAACTGAACAAACTTCATCAAGATGCAACAACAAACAATCCTTAAAACCGCAAAAAAATACGTTTAGACAGTTTAGAAAAATAATCTATGGAGGTTATGGAGCATATCCAAAACAACATTACTATAGTATTGTGTCTCAAACAGCATGTTGTGTAATTGAACATTTTGTTCTGTTGATTATCAGGTTCATCTGTGTGTGTTTTTGTAAGATTAGATGAAACTAGATCTTAATTCAGTTTAATTAGTGACATTAATTAGTGTATTAATGATTTATGTGTGCTGCTGTTTCATACAGAAGACCTTTTAAACTCATAACCTGCTCTCGGTCATATTATCATATTCTGAATTAAAATGAATAATAATCTCAATCTAGATCAACTGAATGTGAACTGATTTAACTGATTTACAATCATTTACAGTCACAGCGTTACAGATATTAATAACTTTGAAAAGTGATCAACATTATTATTTAATTAAATCAGTATAATGTTTTCTTTCTGATTGGTTCTTTTGCTCTTCCAACATTTTAATTTGTCGCACCACAAAAAGTGATATGTTTTATTTATACGTGTCGTTTAATCTTAAGTTTTGGGTCACACTTTATTTTAGTGTCCTTGTCACACGTCACATGACGTTACTATAGTAATAACTATAAATTATGCATAATTACATGCAACTAAACTCTAATCAAACCCTAATCCTGCTAAACCTACAGTAAGTACACATAGTTAATTAATATTCCTCAGTGCAATCAAGTTTTCTTTATTAAAAATCTCTTTATTACAAATAATTAATTAGGTTTGTATGTTGTTATTGTAACTCTATAAAGTCATAAACGAGCTTTAGCAGAACCATGAGGGCATGTGCTGATGCTCTCTCTGCTCTGTTCTCCTCAGGTGTCTCTGGAGCTGAACCCCGGTCTGAAGCCTCCCTCGTCTCTTCCTCCTGGAGCGGTTCTGGTTCATGCGCGAGGACTGGGACTCAACGACACGCTTCACTTCTTACTGTGTAATCATGGCGCTCCGGCGCTGCTGCTGGTCCACACTAACAGCACAGAGTCTGCGGTGCGGCTGGACTGGCCCGTGTTCATCAACCGCAGTTCCTCAGGCAGCCTGAGGGTGGAGCCGGAGAGCAGCGTGACCTACAGCTCTGCACTAGTGTTCACCAGAGTGAGATTCATGTCATGCATTATCAGGGAACTGAACCACTTCTGCTACTGTTTAAAATGAGAACTGAATGTGAGAAGTGATTTCTGCTGTGTTTGTGTCTCAGTTATGGGAGTATGATGATGTCAACAACACCGCCGACCCGCAGAAGACAGCAGAGTCCAGTTTCTACCCTCCTTACGAGCTCCAGAACTTCATCTGGTCGGATCTGAACTCCACCGTCAACCAGTCGGATCACGTCATCACGTTATGCGGCAGAGAGAAATCAGAGAGTTTCCTCAACGGCTCCCTCTGTCTGAAAGTAAGCAGAACTGCAGTACAACTGACATGGTTTGGGAAAGCCAACTTGCTGTAATGCTATTTTCTTCTGAGAATAAAATTTCCAACTATAACTCCTCCTAGAGCTTTAACTCTACAAACTTTAATCTCATAGCAATCACCCAGAACACCATGGCAACTGCCTAGCAACCACACAAATCACCGTGGCAACATCCTAGCAACCAGCCAGAGTACCCTAGAAACCGCATAGCAACACCCTAGCAACCACCCAGAATACCTTAGCAACCACATAGTAACACCCTAGCAACAATCCAGAATATCTTAGCAACCACATAGCAACCCCCTAGCAACCACCGAGTACCCTAGCAACCACATAGCAACACCTTAGCAACCACCCCAAGTACCCTAACAACCGCATATCAACACCCTAGCAACCACCCAGTATACCTTAGCAACCGCATAGCAACACCATAGCAGCCACCCATAGTACCTTAGCAGCCACATAACAACACCTCAGCAACCACCTTTATCAAAATATATCAAACTAAATCAATCAATCTATCTATCTATCTTATAGCAACCGCCCAGAACAACCTAGCAACCACCCAGAACACCATGGCAACTGCCTAGCAACCACACAAATCACCCTGGCAACATTCTAGCAACCAGTCTGAGAACCCTAGCTACCACATAGCAACCACCCTGAGTACCCTAGCAACCGCATAGCAACACCTTAGCAACCACCCCAAGTACCATAGCAACTGCATAGCAACACCCTAGAGACCATCAGCAACCACCACCACAGAAACTCAGGCATAGCAACCACTTACCATACCACCCATAGCAACCACCAAAATACCTTAGCAACGCAGCCCTGCAACCACCTCCCTGACTCTATCTGTCTGTCTATCTATCTATCTATCTATCTATCTATCTATCTAATCTTCTATCTATCTATCTGAATATCTATCTATCGTTCTATCTGAATATCTATCTATCTATCTATCAAAACTACTAAACTAAAACAAACTGAAAACTTTAAACTTTATAAATTACTTTAATCTTTCTCTGCCGGCTTTTTCAAGCCAACTAACAGTTTGTCTCGACAAACCTTTTTCATCTAGTTGATGTTTGTTGTTCTTCGCTCTCTTCAGTTCTCAGTGTTTGAGTCGGCGGGTCGGGAGCAGGCGTGGCCGAGTCTCCTTCATAACGCCAACTCCTCGCAGCTCCGCGTCTGGCTGGAGGGCGTCACGCCGCGAGGAAACGACTCCAGATTCGCTCTGGAGTTTCAGTCGGTCGGTGACTCTGGATTCCAGGGAAGAGTTGATGTCCGCAGCTCCATAGATGATGAGTACACTCCCTCCATCTTCAAGGTACAAACCTATGTGCCTCATAATCATGTCGCTGAAGTTATTCTGATTCAGGATTATGAACATGAAATCTGCAGTGTTCATTATAGCCGCTCATGTCCTGTCATGTGGTCTTCTCTCAGGTGTCTCAGTGGGTCTCGTTCCCGCTCAACTCCAGCGGAGCGTGGGGTTTCTCTCAGTGGAAGCCCGTGGCGTATCGTAAGCCGGAGCCGGTGTTCGAGGACGCCACGCCCTGCAGACACTCTCCGCTGGTGTCCGTGAGCCGCGTCCCTCCGTCCGCTCTGGTCCGGGCCTATTTCAGAGACGACCCTCAATCCACGGGCTCAACATCTCGGCATCGATAAAGACCCCCTTCTACAGCGACCCGATACGTCTGTGAGTGGACACACTTACAGTACTGATACAACTGTCAAACGACTGGCTGCCAAAACAAAAACTGTAAAATTAAAGTGAAATATAATAAAAAATAAAATACAAAAACTTCTACAGAAATTTTCATTTATTGTTTTACAGAAAAACACTGTTATTTAAAGATATTTAAAAGATTTTTGAAGATATTAAAAATACTTATATTAAAATACATATAAAATGATTTGTTGATTGTAATTTTGTATTGGCTTTTTTAATTATCATTTATTTTTTACCCATACTTGCCATTAGTATTTGTTGTGAAATAAGAAAATATAAAAATATAAAGAATATTTGTAATAGTTTTTGAATTTTTTAATATTTGAATTGTAAATAATTAAAATTAAAAAATACTGTATATTTTTATATGTATAGTATATATATATATTATATTTATTAATTGTATTTATTTTTCCCCATACTTGCTGATTAATATCTAAGAAATAATAAAATATTTTATTTTATTTATTTTGCTTTCGAATATTTTAATTGATACATATTACATTTTTATTTTATTGATTGTAATTTTCTATTGTTTTTTCGTCATTTACTTTTTTACCCCATTCTTGCTGATTAGTATCTGTTTGTATAATTATTTAATATTGAATTAAAATATTTTATATGTATTAATAAAATTAAATTATTGTCTATTGACAAAATATTGTTTTTGAATATTTAAATTGAAGATATTAAAAATACTATATTTAAATAATGAAATGATTTTGTGATTGTAATTTAGTAATTCTCTTGACTTTTAGTAAAAATGTGTATTAAATAATATTAAATTGATATTTTATTGATCTTTTTGCATGAATGACCTTTGACTGTAGTTTTGCACTAATTACAACAAAGCACATATTTTCACCTTTTTTGTAAATATGTGCAGTTTGTTTCATTGAGTAAATACATCTTGTCATTGTAAATG
>JAOTNS010001383.1:0-60573 GCA_028476615.1 Culter alburnus
CGGAAAGTGATGGTGGGTCTTTAACGACCGCTTGACGGAGATCACTCAGAACCTCCGCATCCTGCTCCAGGGACCACACGTGGAGGTTCCACAGGTTCGGACGCGGGTGCCTAGGTGCCCAGGTCTCTGAGTCAGGAGGTCTTCCTCATGAGGATCGGCCAGGACGGGGGCGGTCGTGCGGAGCCATCAGGGTGCCGAAAACAGGTTCTAAAGTGGGCCCAATCGGAAGCCACTAACAAAGTAGGGACCTGCTCCTCGTGACTCACTGACCTGCACAGGAGCTGTGCGCAAGAAGCGCTACTGGTGGGAATCGCATAATTGTGGGCAGGACCCGGGGCCAGTGTGTAGTGCCAGGGCATCTGTGCCGCAGCGAGGACGTGTCGCTCAGGGACTTAGAAACACTGGCAGTGGGAGTTTCTGGGGAGGCAAACAGGTCTAACGGGCCTCGCCGAAGTGTGCCAATCAGCTGACCACCTGGAGATGGAGCCGCCACTCGCCCGCAGTGGAGGCGCCGGGAAGTAGCTCGTCGGCTGCACACGGGTCTGAGCACACATGGGACGGTGGGGATGTATGCGCACCGAAGAAAACGCTCAGAGCTTTCTGACTCGGCATAAAACAAGAGATGGCGGGCGGAATGTTGCGAATGCGCAGGGAGCGTAGACCACCTTGATGGGTTGACTGTACGCAGCGGCCGCGCAGTGACTTGTTCGAGCGGACCAGACGTGCTGGTTGACAGCAGCTCCATTGAAGCGGCACACACAGGCAAGCGATACTGCTAAGCAACTCCATGGAATTGATATTGCCAATGCAGTAGTAGTGATTGGATGCCCGTCCACAGACAACGATCACTGCTGCCCTGTTTTCGTGGTACCCCCCATCCGGTGGCGAGGTATCTGGGAGACACCCACAGCGTGGCGGACAACTGTTCCAGGAGGCAACTCTGCCGCTATAGTAGGAACGAGGGTGTGCCGACCACCGGATGAGGGTTGCGACGGCAGCTCGGTGTCCAAGGGGGTACACGGAGCTGCCGCTGCTGCCCCGCCCATTCTCGGGACAGTGCCGTGGCCGTGGGAGGCAGTGTTGAATCGGCCTCCATATGGGAGCAATTGAGGCGGCGTGCTGAGGTGATGATGCCTATGCCCCATGAGATTGAAAGAGTTTTCAAGTGGGAGCCGCGGTCCTGCGTTAGGTCTCAGGCAAGTCAACACTGACTTGACGCGCTCCTCCCGTGGGCGGCCCCGAGTCCGGGCGAGGGATCGAGGTTCTAGCTGAGACCGAGATAAGAGATCTCTGCAAAGGGGGTGAGTTGCTCTTGTCCAGTTGACCAGAAGATCCCAACGGCTGATAGGAGTGAGCTAGAACCATGTTGTACATGTGTTTCGCACAACGTATCTCGCTTGAGCTGGACCTAGGATACAAAACAGTCGGATCGTGACAGGACAGTACGAACTGACTTGCTTGAGGGGCACAAGTGGCCGCAGCTCCGCACCTTCGTGAAGTAAGCGGACGGGGACAGGGCCGAGCCTGAAGTGTAGGACTTTTGTACTGATTATGCTAGAACCCAACGACATAAACCGTCGGAAAGGGTCTTGTGGCGAAAGGCAAAAGCACGGCGTCCTTCTTCAGGTCGATCGCTGCAAAACCAATCCTGGGGAACGGAAGCATAGCGCGTCTGCAATGAATGCGAGGCGTGAACGAGCAACTGTGAATGGTACCGGTTCAGACGCGCAGATCTCAGGATCGGCGATTAAGCCCACCGCCCTTCTTGGGTCAATGAAGTAGGGCTGTTAAAACCAGCGACTTCATATCGTGGGATGGGACCAGTGTCTCGATTGCCATACTTCACCAGAGAAGGAGACAAGCAAATCTCGCGCCCGGAAGAACCAGGTTGCGTGTCCAGTGACACCTGAGGGTAGTGGAACCCTGAAAACGGGGTGACGCCGGGCGTAAGGCAATCGGGATAGCCGCGTCTTGTGAGTGACTGTATATAGCCCAGGCGGGACGGGCTGGGGAGCGTATTATATCCAACGCCTCCAGAACCGACGACGGGGACCACAAAGAGCACCACAGATGCCCGGCGGGTGGAGGCAGCGAGGCAAGCGTCCGGGGACCCGACTCGGCCGGCATGGGAGCGGCCCGGAGGTGAGTCAGACTCTGCGAGGTAGGCAGTAGCGTATGGGAGATGAGCACGGGGGGCGGCCTTGCACCAATCACAACCTATAGCAACAGACTGCGCTAGAGGTGAATTGAGGGGCGCGAGGCGAAGGGTATGCGAGCAGGCAAGGCAGGGACGCACGCTGACAGATTGCCGCCTCTTTGACTGGAGGTTGGGGAAAATGCTCTTTTTGTGAGGAAGTGGTTAACGCTGGTCTCCGGAGAGCCAGCGGCTGGTAGCTGGGACAGGACATACACACATAATGTGTCGGGTACACACTCCCCGAACACATAGCAGGAGGAAACGGGCCACAAAATCGCTAACAATAATACTGAACAGCAGTTGAGAGCTTTAAGCTCAGGCTCCTCGGGAAGCTCGCGACCTCGCTGTGTGCCTTCACGCCAACACAAAAAAATGCTGAAATCTTCAGGCTCTTTAGTTCAGTTTTAGTTTCACTTAGTGAAGTCTTGAAGCAGGACACCAAACATTTGGCTCCGAAGCGAAAGACAGAGTGCGATTGCATCTGCTTCCTATTTATATACACCTGTCGGAGGCGGTGCGCATTATGCAAATATTGCACGCCAATTCCATTGGCTTGTTTTAGTTCACTCAAAGCTGGGCTCTAGCGATATCCCAATTCGTCGGTCACTACTGACGTACGTCGACGTGACCGACTGAAAGGGAACTGAATAAACATGATTACAGTAGGAACATGTGTTAATAAAAATTATTAACACACTGAGTAACTATTACTATATGTCTAAATAATAAGATGCATAATGTACTTTAAATAGTTTATTAATCATTTACTTGCACTTTCTAAATGATCTTATGAACCACTGACAACTCCTAAATAACTGGCTTGTAAATAATGTAATACATAATTTAAAAACGATCAATTGATCATCAATAAAGAATGGAAATACAATTATTAAACACATTATAGATATGCTTATAAATCAAAAACAAAGCATTATAGCTGCATTTATAAACTGCTTACTAATGTCTATATAATGTTTTATGAATGATGAATTGACTATTTACTAATGCTAAAGATTCATAGTATGCTGTTATATAAAGTGTTACCGAGTTTTCATTTTTGGGTGAACTAAACCTTTAAATATTGAGGAACAAGCTCAGTGGCTGCAGATGCAATGGGAACCAAGTCAGCTTGTGCTGTGTAGTTAATGTGTAAATGTCATCAGGATGTGTTAAGGACCCATCAGCCTATGCCATCTAGAGTTTCATGACAGAACTTGTATTTTTGGCTGGGTATGATCACATCATATATGGTAATATATATGCTGGTGAAATGAGACCATTTGACCAATCGTACTGAGACATTTAAAACTATTGGCTGCTGGTTATTTTTGGCTGCTTTCATATTGTTACATGTGCACTCTGTATGGGGACTCATTGGTGGACTTGTTATTGTTCTATTTCTCGCACCAGTTAGTCACCATGGCATAATCACATCATCATCACACCCAAGCTGTTTCTAATTACCCTTGTTATCCCTTGTATATAATGGTGCGTTCCAAGTCCTCCTGGGAAGTTCGTATTTATGAGGTGGGAAGTCGTGTGTACGACGGTAGGTGCGTTCAAGTCACTTTCGTCGGAGTATGAGGTGGTGTGCCTTCTCTAAATAATACACAAAATAACAACACTTCTGCTTCTAGAAAATGGAGAGCAAAGAATGTGCATTAGTTGTATGTTGCTTTTTTATGTTTTTTAATTAATTTATGAAGCCATTGTAAAAATGTATTGTTACATATTTCATTTTTATATTGTGATGCTATCGTATTTTTTGCTGGGAATCAGCTTACTTCATTGTAAATAGAAAAGCCTGACAATGTCACTGAAAAATACCTAAGTATTGTGGTATTTCGCCATGTTTCTGACTGACACGCCCCCAACTTGTACTGATCGGAGCTTAAAGAAAATTACGAGCTTCCCACTGGTATTTACGACATTGTGGCATTCATGTCAGTTCTGCTCATAAATACGATCTTTCCGACATGACTTGAACGCACCATAAGCCCTGTGTTTCCAGTCTTGTGTTGTCCGTTATCGTTCATGTTAATGTTGGTATATGGTCCTGTGGATTCCTATTTCTCTCCAAGTAAAGACTTATTCTAACTCTATCTCGTCGTCGTGGTTATGTACCAGCTACTGTAACACAATATGTTTATTTAATAAAAATGAGTGGTTCAAACGTAACTTTTTAGATATAAAAACTGAACAATAAAAAGGACAACATTCAGTCTAAGTGTAACAGACGAACAGACTTTAAGAGAGTTAAATGATACAAACACTAAAGGAAAAGCAATGAATTCACAATATACATTATTTGTGGTAGTCACGATTAGTAAACTTTTAGTGACCTGAGCCTGGGGGAGAAAGAGAAGGGAAGAGGGGCTCAGGGTGGAGCAGAGTAGATTATGCATACATAGATGTATAGTTTTATGCATGGTGTCTGTCCTGTAAAGTTGATGAATTCAGATCGTCAGGAAATCAAGCCAGCCTTACTCTATATATACTTCAGCACTGGGATCCACAATCTACAAGGACAAAGACAGAAGGGTTTAAACATTTGGCAGTCTAACAAACTGCCTTTAATGTTCAGAGGATTTCATGTAAATCAGTTTTTACTGGATTATAGAAACTCTTGGATCTAAAACTGAAGATCAGATGTCTGGACATGAGACATATGTGTCTTACACTCTTAAATATCTGCAGCTCAATATATAATGTGATCATCTCACCTGAGAAAATCTTACAGCAGATCTTTTCATCCTTTTTGTATGACTGTCAAAAGAAAGATGAATAAACAGCACTTTTAAAGAGTTTCATATGCTTATATTAACTTAGCTTTTTAAATGGATGGAACCATGATTCACATAGATGAAGACATTCAGGAATTTTAAGACACTTTAGCATGTGTGTTTACAACATGTTGTTTAAATTAATTCTTACTAGCTCACACAAACCCCTTCCCTTATGGAAACAAAATATATTTCCACATATTATGATCAATATATTATCTGGTTTGAATACATTGAAAAAATATGAAACAATCTATTGTGGGTTAACAAATAACTGCATATTTAAACTGTAGTACAAATGTGGTAAACAGGTATACTTTGCTTATTGTAGCACAGTAACACTACATTTACACTGCAGTTCAATTTTGTAAAGAAAGTCTTACAGAATATACAAAACAATGAGAGCAGCAGATGCTCCACAGAGTCCAACACCAACACCAAAACCAATACCAAACGCTGCAGACCACGAGACAGATCTTTCTGCTGAAATAGACAAAAAACACACATCACTGTTTATCAGACTGAAAGACAAAATATACTGACAAAATAAATGTGTGAGCAGGTGTATGTGAAGAATATGATTCATAAAACGCACACATGACGTTTAAAGTCACATTATCAGAGTATTTCTCTCCATGTTTATTCTGGACTTGCACTTGTATTCTCCACTGTCATCAGAGCTGATCTTTGAGATGCTGTAGATTCAAGTTCAGAGCAGGAGGGTTTGAATCACTGCTGCAGATCAGAGTCACTGAATCTCCCTCCCAAATCTGACCAGACTGACATATGGACACAGAGACTTTCCTGGAAGGGTCTAAAACAGACACACATTTAAATTACCAATAAATATTCGATTATGAATTTGGATTTGTGAACAATGTGCAGATTATCATTAACTCACACATGACGTTTAAAGTCACAGCATCAGAGTATTTCTCTCCATGTTTATTTCTGGATCTGCACTTGTATTCTCCACTGTCATCAGAGCTGATCTTTGAGATGCTGTAGATTCTTCCAGATCCTACAAATGTTCCTCCTTTAAACCAGCTGATTTCTGCAGGAGGGTTTGAATCACTGCTGCAGATCAGAGTCACTGAATCTCCTGACACTATTTCACCAGATGGACTGATGGACAATAAGACACTCCTGGGTTCATCTAAAACAGACAAAAGAAACTGTATTATCTTGTATTGGAATTTTTAATTACTTATCTGTTCATTATCTCAGTTACTGAACCATTATTAACTCACACATGACATTTAAAGTCACAGCATCAGAGTATTTCTCTCCATGTTCATTGATGGATCTGCACTTGTATTCTCCACTGTCATCAGAGTTGATCTTTGAGATGCTGTAGATTCTTCCAGATCCTACAAACGTTCTTCCTTTAAACCAGCTGATTTCTGCAGGTGGGTTTGAATCACTGCTGCAGATCAGAGTCACTGAATCTCCTGACACTATTTCACCAGATGGACTGATGGACACCGAGACGCTCTTTGGAGGATCTAAAACGGACAAAAATTTAATCATCTCATCTAAACAAAATTTCCATTTTTTTTAACGAATACATACGTGTGACACTGAGCTGAACAGCAGGAGAGATGTGATTGTGTCCGCGTACAGCACAGCTATATCTGCCTGCATCCTCTCTTCTGACTGACTGCAGCAGGAGTTCATTGTTTCTGTCTCTTCTCTCAGTTAATGGCTGTGAGTTTCTGTACCAGATGAATGTTGCTCTGTCAGTCAGAGTGCAGCTGCTTTTACATGTCAGACAGACTGAATCTCCCTCTGTCACTCTCTCAGGAGACTCCACCTGAAGATCTGAACACAACACACACATTATATCTAGTGCTGCTGTCATACACTGATTTATTAACATAATGCACAAAAGAAGAGAGAAACCTCATGAAAGTCACCTGTGACAGAAAGAGTCACTCATAATGCCCATCGCTTTGTCTTTATCAGTGAAGAATCTGAAATAGTACTTGCCTGAATCCTTCAGTGTCACACGACTCAGTCTGATGGTGCAGTTCTGCTGTTTATCTCCCAGATACTGAAGCCTCTGACTGTATTCAGGGTCCTCAGACAGATCTGGGGGTTTTACACCTACTTGTAATGGCCCTTTGAACCAGAACACTTTCATGACCTGATGTTCAGTAGGGTATGAATAAGAGCAGTTCATTACCACTGATGAGTTCTTTAGTGCACAGATGTGTGAAGGACTGTAACTCACACGCCAACCAGCACAAGATACCACTGAAACACAGAAATAATAATGAAAATGTTGTTTTATCAGATACACTGGGCCATGAAAACTCTGTGGCAGAAATCAGCCAAGGCTACAAAATCAACTCCTCAGTATGAGGGTTCAGTAGGACCATTGCTTTTCACCCTGTACATGCTACCCTTAGTTGTGCTGATGATATTCAGCTTTGTATTTTTTTGACAAATATACCAATTCACAAAACTAACAGAATGCATTGTTGATATACACAACTGGATGACTAAAAAAGTTCCTATGACTTCCGCAACATCAACCAATACGCCTATATAGGTCATTTATAAAAGTCGTTTTGCTAAATGGAAATAGGACAAATGGTGTAAAAAGTCCACACATTGCATTTAAATGAACACGCATTTTGATTGGTAACGAAGGTCATACGTCGTTTCATGACAACAGAAGTAACACTGTTACATCCACGTCTGTCCCGAACTCCAGTTCCCAGTATCCTCCTGTTCCACACACCTGTCTTCACTCCCTCATCAGTGTTCCCGCCATCTCCCTGGATTCCCTGCACCTGTTGTTCCTCGTCAGCACTCCCTTTAAGTTGGACACTTTCCCTGCACTCCTTGTCTGTTCTTGATTGTTGTTACATGTATGTTAAGCTGTCTCTCATTTCCTAGATTATTATTAAAGCCTATATCTTGTGGATTTCCGTATTCGCCTCATCTATTCAGCAGCATACGTAACAGAGAACCAGACCAAACCGCTGGAAATCCATTAAAAAGATGGGCTTGCTCATTGTTTCAGAGGTTCCTGCTCCTCCCGTGCCTCACCCGCTAGTTTCTGCCGCGGATCGCCTCATTGGGCTCCTGCAGGACGGACGTTCACTGGAGAGGTATGTGGAGGAGTTTGTTCAGTTGACTTATGTGACGAATTGGCCAGATGTTGTTTAAACGCCCTGTTTCTGGAGGGGTTGGATGAGAGCACGATCCATTTTGATGAACCTGCCGATCATTTCTCCTTAGATGATACCATTAATTTGATTTTGTATTTAAATGGTTCTAAGTTTGTTATCGAAGAGGTTCCAGATATTGTGTGCAATTCTCGTCCAATTCCCCCAGAAACACGGGCGGCCTGGCCAGTTCGTCCATCTCCATCTTCCTCCGCATGCCCCTCCAGTGAGCTTTTCCCCTGTGTCCTGCCGGACCCACAACCCTCTGCTGGGTCCAGATGACCAAAAAGGAGGAAGAGGAAGAAGACCGAACAGCCCAAGTCTCCTGAGTTTTCTGCCTCCGTGTAGCCAAAGTTCTCTGAGTTCTCTGTCCCCGTGAAGTCCAAGTCTCTTGAGTGTTCTGCCTCCGTGCAGCCCGAGTTTCCTGAGGTTTCTGCCACCGTGCAGCCCAAGTTCCCTGAGTTTTCTGCCTCTGAGCAGCCCAAGTTCTCTGAGTTCTCTGTCCCCGTGAAGTCCAAGTCTCCTGAGTGTTCTGCCTCCGCGCAGCCCGAGTTTCCTGAGGTTTCTGCCACCGTGCAGCCCAAGTACCCTGAGTTCTCTGGCCCTGTGAAGTCCAAGTTTACTGAGTGTTCTGCCTCCGCGCAGCCCGAGTTCCCTGAGTTTCCTGCCACAGTGCAGCCCAAGTTCCCTGAGTTTCCTGCCACAGTGCAGCCCAAGCCTCCTGAGTTTCCTGCCACTGAGCCCGCTCCAGTCCCAGTGGGGCTTTTGATTGAATTTGAGGGGATGAACTGGATCCCACTTCCAGACCCCGCTCCCAGCTCTGCCGAGCCAGTAGCTCCAACCGCCGCCGAGCCAGTAGCTCCAGACGCCGCTGAGCCAGTGGCTCCAGCCTGTCCCGAGCCTGCTCCAGCCTGTCCCAAGCCTGCTCCAGCCTGTCCCGAACCTGCTCCAGCCTGTCACAAGCCTGCTCCAACCGCCGCTGAACCCACTCCTGTTACCCACGGGCCCTTCAAATCCCTGTGTCTCCCAAATAATTTTTTTTTGGGGGGAAGGGTACCAGTGGGTGGGAAAGATGAGGGTGGGCTCGGAGACCCGCCATGGCCATCCCTGGCTCCAGACCTTCGTGGCCCTCCCTGACTCCAGACCCCCCGTGGCCATCCCTGGCTCCAGACCAGTGGCCATCCCTGGCCAGTGGCCATCCAGACCTGTCGTGGCCATCCCTGGCTCCAGACCCGCCGTTGCCATCCCTGGCTCCAGACCAGCCATGGCCGTCCTTGGCCCATGACCAGCCATGGCCACCCACAGCTCCAGACCCGCCATGAGGGCCGAGGACCTAGTACAACCCTGGAGACCTCTGCACCCGCCTGCACCCCCCGCACCTGCCTGTAGGTCTCCAGGGCACCCACCCCCCTTTCATCTGAGGCGTGAGGACACGCCTTCCGGGGAGGGGAGGTAATGTTACATCCACGTCCGTCCCGAACTCCAGTTCCCAGTATCCTCCTGTTCCGTGCACCTGTCTTCACTCCCTCATCAGTGTTCCCACCATCTCCCCGGATTCCCTGCACCTGTTGTTCCTCGTCAGCACTCCCTTTAAGTTGGACACTTTCCCTGCACTCCTTGTCTGTTCTTGATTGTTGCTACATGTATGTTAAGCTGTCTCTCGTTTCCTGGATTATTATTAAAGCCTATATCTTGTGGATTTCCATATTCACCTCATCTATTCAGCAGCATATGTAACAAACACGACACTGTCATTATTTTTATGCAAGCTAGAGGGCGCATGACTTTAAAATGGAAAAAGCTAATAAGGTCCTTGAAAAATGACCTATAGGGTCATGTATTTTTGGAGGACAGTCTGGACTAAATTAGTAATGAGTAATAGTATCTACGCTAATTTGTAATTAATTTGTCTGTCTGTGTCATTCTTATCCTGAGGTTACCATAATCATCCAGATCCATAATGTATCCAGACTAGATGGTGGACCTGCACCAAGATATGACCACAACAGCCCTGGATGCCAGCGGAGACCTTGACAACTAGACAAGCTGCTTGTTAAGTCATGACGTAAGGAACGCCGTTTCTGGGTCCAAGCCTCGACTCGTTTCACTTGAGAATGCCATCAATGGCTGTTTATGAGCTCTATTTATTCATATTAACTATCAATCATTTTAAATAGTTAAACATTTTAAATACTTACAGTCTACAGTCTCTCTGCTCACAGCATCACAGACATTAATATTTTAATGATTTATAAAAGATGAATCATTGTCTGGCCATCTGGAATATTGGTATGGAGATAAAGGTTATAATTATATATAATATATATATATATTTTTTGTAGTATTACACCACATCGTGTGTGTATATTAGCACCATTTGTTGTTTTCTTGTGGTATGAGAACGTTTGGACCCGGAAGCGCTGCCGCGTGACGTCAGACTTAGACAGATCCCTTGTGAAGACCTTGATGACTACATAGCTATCGACCTTCAGTTAAGAGTACCAAACACCCCTATGGCCAGCTACAACTCCTCCTCCTTTCATATGTCGACATGTTGTACCAAAATCATCAAGTAGAAGGAAATGGATGAAACATTCTGAACTATATCATTCCTCAATCTGACCTGTGATGCATTCTGCATTCTGGAATTAAACCACACCATATTTGTTCATCTGGCCAGAGAAGAACTGCCTCCCTGAGTTTGGTTTCTGCCAAGATTTTTTTCTCCATTTCCTTCAGATGGAGTTTGGGTCACCATTGGTTGTTTAGTTGGGGACACTTAATATTTAGCAAAATTATTGACTTTACTGCACGGAAATTATCGGTTGAGAACTGAACTAAGCTCACTGATGACATTGTTTTCTCCAGAGCTGCTTTATAGATGAAATAATAATTGTTATCATTTATAATAACTCATAATTGTTGAACTTTATTAAACTGAATTCAATAAACACTGAACTGACTTCAGCTAAACAATTACACTTTTGTCTTGTATTTAGAGCTGCTTTACAGCTGAATTTAATTTTGTTATATCATTGATCATTACTTTTCTGTTTATTTCTGTAAAGCTGCTTTTTAGACAATATAAAGTGCTACATGAATAAAGGTGAATTGACTTGGTCAAAATTCAAAAGCATTTCAATACTAAACCCCAGAAACATGTTTCATAATAAATTATAAAAAAAAAAAATGCTAAACTAAACTAAAGTAAAAAAAAAAAAAAAAAAAAAAAGTGCTGCAGTAAAGTCAGTGACTCACCATAAAACATGAGCAAAAACATCAGGGGAAGTTTAGGAGCCATTCTGACTGGCATCATCATAGCAACACCTACAACAACCAATTAGTTACTGTGAATTTAGTTAATATAATGCAAACTTACATTTAAAGGGTCATATCATACATTTTTTATTTAATTCTGATCTCTGAGGTTCACTTATACTATTAAAAAAATTGTACATCCAAAAGGCAGTTCAACATTTCTTGACCATTTTTCATTCCCTCTCTGACAGTGCAGAGAATCATTGACCTGTGGATTATTGTTGTTGTTGTTGTTATTATTGGTCCCACTTTATATTAGGTGACCTTAACTACTATGTACTTAAATCAGAATAAGTACAATGTACTTATTGTGTTCATATTGTATTGCAAAACACTTTTGCTGCTATGGGTAAGTTTAGGAACAGGTTTGGTGGTATGGGTAGGTTAAGGGTTGGTTAAGGTGTAAGGGATGGATCAACAGAGTAATTATAAATTTAATTACATAAATTAATTACAGATGTAATTACATGCAGGTATTTTTAAAATATAACTACAATGTAAAACATGTTTGTACACAATAAGTGCACTGTATCAAATGATTAATTTAAATGTAAGTACATATTAGTTAAGGCAACCTAATATTAAGTGGGACCTTATTATTATTTATTGCCAGGGTATCATGAAAAACTATACATGAGGAGAAAACAAATGTAAATGTACAGACGTAAATAGACTCTCAGAATACTCACTCATGTAACAGCTAAATTTTTAAAATAAATCAAGCAAGAACAACATAAAAGCAATAAAAAATAATTACTTTTTCCAGTGTCTTACAAAAGTAATGTGACAGAATTAACTAGAACAGAGAAATCTGAAATTGTTCTACCGTGTTTCAGTGAGTCACTCATCCATCAGAGGTGAAATGATGGAAACAGACCAAACAGAGGAAGTAGGAGAGGACACATGAGTAGAGGGTGTTGCTGATTTGCCGGACATTTGCCGTGTTGCTGTAACATCAGTAAGTCAATGTGAATGTGATATAAGTCTGTATAAGTCTCAAACGAACCTCAGTTTCACAAAAATGCAGAAACATAAATGTTATGACACAAAATGTTATGCCTAAGCTGTGTTTGGCAGGGGTTTCAAGATTTTATGCAGTTGTATGGTTGCTATAACCAGTCTTAAAATTTGAAGTTTAGTATAATTAGGATTTTAGGAGCAATCCCCCTGCTCTAGGAGAAGCAGGAATCAGTGTAACCCCTCTGGGTCCTAGCTGCCCCACTCTGAACGGGACTCAGACCCGGATCAGACCCATGGGAGGCAGCTGTAGTCAAGTCCACCTTTGTCGAGTCCAAGTCAAGTCCAAGTCCAAAAGGTTCGAGTCCAAGTCAAGTCCAAGTCCAAATGAGACAGTCAAGACAGACAGAAAAAAAAAGAATCCTCTTCAAGACCACGTACATAACTATTGATAATTTATGTGATGTGAGAGACAGCATATCTTAGATTCTAAAATAATAATTTTGCATTATTATTTTATTATTAATAATTGCATTATAGAGAAATAAGCAATGATGTTAAAACGTGTGATACTTTTAAATATTGAACTAAAACCACCAGTAGGTGGCGGTAAGTCACTGTTTTAATGAGTGAGTCATCGAGTCATTCATTCATTCATTCAGTAGCGAAGCAAGTGGATAATTGAATCATTGACTCTCATGGTTTTTTTCACAGCCACAGATTCGTTCACAAAACATTGATATGAGGCTCAGTTCTGCCGTGGCTTTCGTTTGAACAAGAGATGCGCTGATTGCAATTTTCTTGGCCGATTCCTATTTCCGATTTTTGGATAGTGTGATCTGCCGATACCTATTTTTGCCGATTCTGATTTTCTTTCTAAGAACTATAATCGACAGCATATACAAACAAAAATCTACCTTTCTTCAACGCAATGTTTTATTTTCATAAAAAAAGTAAAACTCAGTAATAAAATAAGAACAAATAAAAAAAATTCCAAACAGCAAATAAATGCAATAGAATAGAGAGCTATGAACTAAGTTTTTCAGGTTAAGTAGGTTTTTATTTAGATAAGAAACACTACAGAAATTAAAGTAATCAAATGTAAAATAACACATCCACGTTGGTTACCTTAATTTCTGTATTTTTTATTGTAAATATTAAATACAGATTTATTCTTACCATTAAAGTTAAAAACGTATTCAGTCAAGAGCAGAAAGTGATTTTCTTTGTCTTTTGTTCTTAAAAATAACATGACAGACAGAAGCAGGAATATTGGACTGCTGTCCCTTTAAGAGTTTATGAATGGACCCAATACTGTTACACAACATGCGTTCTCTAATGCCTCGTTTCCACTGAGCGGTACGGTTCGGTTCGGTACAGTTCGGTACGGTTCGGAGCGGTACACCTTGATCAGGCTTGCGTTTCCACCGCAAACAGTACCTTGATAGGCGTGGTGTAGCCGGAAAATAGTGATCGACGTCATTCTCGCGCGCGAAGAAAACGATATAGTAAACAACAATAGAGGACATACTACAGCAGATCTTGTTCTTGCTTCTCGGCTTGAGGCTGTCTGTCACAAAAAGAAGACGAGCTTTGCATTCGGCGTTTCAGAATACCAAGATCGCAAAGTTCAGACGTCCATGCCGCAGCACCTACCAGCAAGCGGAGGAGAAAACCCGCGTAATTTAAAAACTATTTTACTGTGTCATGAAATGTAGTTTTAAAAGTTTTTCAGGCGGGAATGTAGTTGTTTAAATCTCAAATCTGTGGTTAATTTATAAAGATAGCGCCTATTTGAAAATTTGATCTGACGTTGTCGGAGTTGTGAGATCCAGGCGATCACCGGGCGCTCGGTGCTCATGTACCCAGCCGAGAGCAGCTGTACCTCGGCTAGTCCTTCTGACATTCGCCGCTGGCTCTGATGTCTCTGTAATGGTTAAAAACAAGATATCATTCATCTTGTGTATAACGGGCAATCTTTGGTCTCATGAATTTATAATTTGTTCCCGGGCAAATCGTTTTGGCTGAGGGGAAAGTGAAGTTTTATAACTTTAACATTATATATTTATTTAACTTTACCGTTGTAGTGCGCTGTACGTTTGACTGAATTGTTTGCTTGTCTTTATTTCTTATTGTATAGCTTCTCATATTTTATTTATAATGGTTATTATTGATAATTAAAACTGACGTTTAAACAAAAGAGAAGGTTTGTGTCTTATTTCATTTTATTATAGGCTACATACAGTGAAGATAATCAGAGTAACGTTACATATGCACATATTGCCTGAACCACACATTAATAGGTTTCATATTTTTTTAAATAAAAACGAAAAAAGGCAGGGTTGTGTTTTATATTTTGTTTTGTTATATAGCCTACATGAAGTGAAGATAATTAATGCACGCGTTGTCTTAACCACATTTGTGTGTGGCGCCTCTTGTGTTGTCATTCCCCTTGTAGCACGCGCAAGTGACGATTCTCTGTCAACCAATCAACGTTCTACAGAGTGTAGCTCCACCCTTTTGGTACGGTACTGTTGTGCTTGGTACCCCAACGAAAGGGTCCCAAAAAAGTGGTACGGTACGGTTCGGAATTAGGGTACCATTCACAACTTTTGACAATGGAAACGGAAAAAAATGCGTACCATACCGAACCGTACCGTACCGTACCGCTCAGTGGAAACGAGGCATTAGGTATATAACGATCCAAAACTGACTGTGTTTATCTGAATAATTGCCAAGACGAGCATTTTGATATAATTTTGTATGTATTTGATCTTTTAAGTGCAGTAAGCCACTCATATTGGTAATTGTTTGACTTCTGTCTCTGTTTGAGACTGAGCGTCGCATATTCGCAGTGGTGCGCGAATATGCGATCAGTGGTGTGCGCGCTTTTGGTGTGAGCGCGAAACCTGCGGGAACCGGAGCGAATGAGACGAGTGAGAGAGAGAGGAGGCGCCCGCGCTAGTGTGTGTCACTTCACCGTGAGAGAAGAGAGCGAGAATGTGCAGCTGACGTTATTGCCTGTGCCGCTGGTAACAAAAAAGATCGGCTCGGATTCGGTAAGAAGTGAGACTGACCTGCTGGACTCGGTCGCGACCAGCTAGAACTTTTGGCGAGACCAATGACCAAGTCCGAGTGCAAATACCAACGAGTCCGAGACGAGTCCGAGACAACAGAAAAACGTCTCGAGTCCGGACTCGAGTACTACAGCACTAGAGGCAGGCACACTAACAAGCAGGCTAAAGACCACAATCTCTGATGTGTGTCACTAGTGTGCCTCTTGAGGTCAGGAAGTGAGGTGTACCTGCACATCTCTCTACCAGCTGGCCTCCGTTACTCCCGCAGGTATATCCAGTTCTTCTTATGCTTTCTTCGGATTTCTGTCACAGGCATGGTGGCTCAGTGAGTTACACTGTCACCCGGTTCGAGTCCCCGCTGAGCCAGGAGTCTGCATGCTCTCCCCATGTTCCAGTTTCCCCCCTTTAGGTGTTTTGGCCAGCTAAATAGGCCATGGGTCGCATTATGTGTGGGTAACACATAGATGGTGTTCTGTCACAGGCACAGTGTAATTTAGATCCGAAGAACAATGAGAACAGAGGGCTTATATATACACAAGGATAATCAAAGGAACATGAAACAGGTGTGTAACTCAACTATGAGACCCAGCAAACGACAGGATTTACAAAGTGAGGATCTATGACGTCAAAGTGCAGCAAGCACCGCCTCTGCAGAAGAAGATTAACGCCTACTTCATCCCCTGCCTGTTTAGCCCCGCCCACAGATTCCTGCATGACATGAAATAGAATAGGTAGCCTAAGTAACATAGGCCTATGTGGTACTAAACCGGTTCGAGCTACCAAGCAATAAACATGCCGTTGAGGATTACAAAATAATCTGTTATTTAACAGTGATTATATAAAGAAAGCGCTCAAAGAAAGCTCTCTTTGCAATCGTTGGAGCAGCACGTGCTGAACCTGTCAATCAAAACAGCGCGAGTTTATCAGTGACTGACGCGCAAAACTCCCATTTTATTCAGCGAATCTCTTAGTTATATCGCGTTTGCACTGTTAGTGAAGATGAAAGCATTTAGTGTACAGAAATTGAGTTGCAATGACGAGATCACTGCTTTCATGTACTCAATAATCATGTCTGTGATCGGCTACAATGTTCATCACTGCAACCTTTCATGCCACAATCTAAATATAATGCCATAGATCTAAATGTAATGCAGCACTTGTCACGATTAGTTAACCTTGAGAGCTGTAATAGTAAAAACGTGCTAAAAGAGAGAGTAATACTTGACTATTTAAAAAATGGAAAGATGTTAGCCAATCACAGCAGTGGGCGTTTACACTGAAGTCTCACAGCAGACACGCCCCTTAAAACAGAGCATTCAAACCAGAGGCTAAAATCAGACTGGGAAAAATGCCTTTTATTTATAAATGATGACAATTTTTGATGTAAAAATCATACTAACATTATAAGTGCACCCCAGGAAACATTATAAAACAATAAACCAACGCAGTTCATGACCCCTTTAAAAATGGGAAATGCTCAGCAAGAAATTGTTGTCCGTCATTATTTCTGTTGCATATGAGGGTGATGGAAATTTTCTTGATGGAGGTCAAATGCCTTTTCTAAAAAAGTGTAATGAGAGTGTTTTGAGGAAGATGAGTTTTTATGATGATTTTGCTTAATTCATGTTTTGAGCATTAAATAATATGCTTACAACGGAAATGTCGAAATGTACAGTACATCTTCTAGGAAGGTCAGAAGGGGGCATTTGTTTTTTTTTGGGACCAAATGACTGATTCTTGGATGACCTAAAAGGACTTGAAAGTGAGATAGACTATAAATTGTCCTTTTGTTTGAATGTTATTTGAAATATGAATAACATTGCAAGAAAAACTTAATTTTTGAGTTTATTGAAGAATATGATCATATCACCCCAATTTTTATCATCTCTACTGTAAGGGCCAATCGGATCAATTATAACTCAAAGGTAATGAAACTGTAATTGATTCAAAATTAAGTTTTAACGCTTTATCAACTATTCGTCCAGCGAAAAGTTGAGATTAGGGTATTTTACCAATTCTGGACAAAATATTATCCCATGGTCAATGGTAATAATATAATTACTGTTGTGAGCAGGGTTGCAAAAATCTAAAGTTTAAGGCAGTCATTTGTAAGCACACAGCACAAAACTTTATTGAACTACTCTAATCTAACGAAAACACACACATACACACACACACACACACACACACACACACACACACACACACACACGCGCGCATTTATACAGGAAGGAGTTTTTTCAATAGTTTGGCTTATTTCCTCATATAAGCATCAAATAATATGCTTGCAATGCATATGTTGAAATGACCTGTACATGTAAAAAGGAACTAGAAACTGGCATGGGTGTAAGTGTATGTTCAGGACTTCACTATGCTAAAACTTTTGATGGCTCAGGTTACTGACCCACCAAAGGAAGTCTGGATACACTCTCAGAAAATAAAGTACATAATTGTAACTTTAGGGGTACAAAGGTACAATTTGTACCCTTGTGATTTGTACCTTAAGACCAGTTTGTACCTTTGGTGACAATTTTGTACCTTTATTTAACAGTACAAAAATTGACCCTTCAAAAAGGGTACAAAATTGGCTTTGACAGCGTATAATCGTTGACTATAATGATTATATATATATATATATATATATATATTACACACACACGCACGCTGAATTAAAATCAGAATTTATTAAATCCTTTTCATTTTCACATTTTACAACATTTCATTTTAAACACATTTTTAAACATTCCATATGAGTCCATCTTGCTGTTATAAATTAACACTGAAGCAGTGTTAAAGTTAATGAGATAATTGATTGATGATTGAGTGATGATTGACAATTAGTGGAGACACCTGATGTTAATAAGCAGAATCACTGAAGAAACAACAAGAAAAGAGAGACACAACAACTACAACTGACTTCCAGCCATTAAACATTATTACACTTATTATTAATCAGTTTGATTTGATTTCTGTCACACATCAACAAAAGTTCTTATTGAGAATTAACAGATGTTTAGATGTTAATGCTTTAATGAAAGTTTAGTTTGAAGTCACCATGATGGTGAAAAGCATTTCCTTTAGTTGGGCTCTTGACTCTATTTATTCACATTAATTTATCTCTGGCTGCTCCAACTTTGTGTTTGTAGAGCACATTTGTTATGGCCAGAAAACTCTGATCTGAGCTGTGTTTCCCAAAGTGCTGTGAGCCAAAGTTGATCAATTTAGCTTTACAATGCTTTGGGAAGCACAGTCATAATGGTTGTTTTCTCATTGTGAAACGGTCAGATTCATTGGTGACATCCAGTATTAACTGGTGATATAGATGTTATATTATTTCTTTATAGTAAATCTCTGTTAGCGCTTGAGATCCAGTAGAGCTTTTATAATCTGAAGGGTTTTTTTTAAACATTAAACATATAAACACACACAGACATCAAGAATCAGCATATGACCCTCAACAATGGTGACAATCAAACAAAGTGCTTCATGTTGCAGTGCATGATGGGAGCCACCAATCAAAACTCATCCATGGCTCCCATCATGCATTGCTGCATGAATAAATTATGCAGCTGAATTGTCCTGTAATTTTCGTAGATTGTTCATGTTTGCTTTTATTTTTCTGTTGTTTTGTTGTGACAGTAGCTTGTTTTGTGATGTTCAGAGTTGATCTGTTTGTCAGTATTTTGTATTTATTTATCGTCACCGTTCTTGAGAATCAGATGCTGATTCTTGATGTCTGTGTGTGTTTAAACACTGAAGCTTCAGTGCATAATGTATTATTCTTAAAAAAAAAGAAAAAAAAAGTCATACTATTGTTGGATCTCAAGCTGTAAAATCACATGACTACAATCATTAATACTAAAGCTACACATCAAGCACACAGTCAGAGATTTAGACTCTAAACGACATCAGGCCATCACATGATGATTATATCATCAATTATATTGTGACAAGATCATATTTTCTCTGCCCATACAAATGTATTTTACAAACACAAAGTAGGAGCAGCCAGATAATAATTAATAATAAAGGTAAAGAGTCAAGAGCCCAACTAAAGCAAACGCTGACCTCTTTCATGGTGACTTGAAATGAAACATTCATAAAACATTAATTAACACCTTTTTTCTCTCTTTCCTTCAGTGATTCTGCTTATTATCATCAGGTGTCACCACTAATTGTCAATCATCACTCAATCATCAATCAATTATCTCATTAACTTTAACACTGCTTCAGTGTTACTTTTTAACACCCGGCAAGATGGACTCATATGGAATGTTTAAAAATGTGTTTAAAATGAAATGTTGTAAAATGTGAAAATGAAAAGGATTTAATAAATTCTGATTTTAATTCAGCATGTGTGTGTGTAAAATATATATGTCTCATTATAGTCAACGATTGTACGCTGTCAAAGCCAATTTTGTCCCCTTTTTGAAGGGTCAATTTTTGTACTGTTAAATAAAGGTACAAAACTGGTGTCTTAAGGTACAAATCATAAGGGTACAAATTTGTACCCTTGAGGGTACAGCCCCCAGTGACAAGGCATTGTACCCCTAAAGGTACAATTATGTACTTTATTTTCTGAGAGTGTATAGAGACTGAACGGAGACTCTCTATATTTCTAGGAATAACCCTTTAATAGTCACCATTTATTCACTAAAGACTTTATTACTGTAGTAATAAAGTCTTTAAGACTAGTAGTAATAAAAGTCATGTGAAGCACATGTGAAACTAGACCGATCCTGATTGGTGCTGCGTCACGATGCATTACTATGGTGAGCCAGCAGTTTAAGCAATGTGTGCATCCCTGCCCTCATTACATCACGGGTGGGAACACACTCTGGTGATAGTTTGGGGGTTTGAACAACCACTTATGAGACCATCACAAATAAAACTGATCACTTTAATTACAGGAACACAAAAGACAGAATAATAGAAGCTGATCATATTGAGCACTTTTAGACCGTAAAATGATGCACTGTCCATTGTTGTTTCACATATACTTTTACACAATAACAACTCATCAGCTTTCTTTTAATTCCACTGTTACATCACATTTCTCAATCTATAACAGAAATAAAACTCTTCAGTTACTCATCAAGGTCCCTGTCATTCAAATGAGGCTCCGCCTACAAGAGCTCAGGATTGGTTCCTTAGGATTGCTTACATAGCCTTGTCTATGGGGCTGTGATGTGATGAACGAATGACTCAAACCCGAACCCAGAAAATGACCATTAGTGATGAGACTGAAAGAATAAGGAACAAACATTTGAAGTCACCATTACGGTGATCTGTGTTTTCTGTATTTGGACTCTTGATTCTTGGTTGTATTATTAGTTTTACTCTAGCTGCTTAAACAGTGTGTTCAGACATTTTTACTGCATCAGACCATGTAATACTACTGCGGCAATCAGAAATTCAGAAAAATTATGAAACAATATTGTAAACAAGAAGTTAAGAACTATGGTGTTAGTTAGACACTCGCAGACATCAACAATCATTATATGAAACACAACAATGGTGACATGCTCCATGCCAGCATGCAAAACTCATTCATGGCTCCCAGCATGCATTTTGGCATGAATAATTTTGCAGACGAATTGTTACTATTTAGATTTGAATATTTTTTGGTTGTCATCATTTTAGATGTTTGTAATGTGAGTGTTGATGTCTAAGTTTGTCTCAACTTTTACACAAGAAGCTGTTTTGAACAATTATGGAAGATCTCACACAAATGTCAAGTGATCTTTGTATCACAACTAAATTTGTTTTCTTTTTAGTCATGTATCCTTCAACAACTATTTACACCAATCATTAAACTACAGGACAAAAAACATTGTGTCAGTCTATTTTTTTTTTTCAACTTTATCTTTCTTGAACAATGCTCAAATGTCAGCAGAAAACATTATTGCAATTGCTGAAAAAGAAGTAAGTTAATAGAAGTCAAGGGCCCAACTAAAGCTGAGAACCACTGGAAATAGTACACTGTCAGTAAAAAAGGTACTGTGCAGATACAATTTTGTTCCTAGGGTTAGCTATTGGGTAGGATTAAGAATGTAGAATAAGGTCATGCAGAATAAGGCATTTATATGTGCTTAATAAGTACTAAAAAAATAGCCAATATTCTATTAATATGTATGCTAATAAGCAACTAGTTAAAATACCCTAAAATAAAGTGTTACCAAACTTTTTTTTTTTTTTTCAATTTAGCTCCAACTAGAATAACTAATGTGTTTTTTGTTTTATTAATTTAATGCATGTCAGCTCACAATAGCATCAAGACACCAAATTATGTTGTTAAAATATATTTTGTAGGCCTATATAAGATTATATGAATGTGAATATATACTTCACATCACTTCACGTAGCCTATCCTGTCTGTAAAATAAGACAAATGTTATTTCCAAACATGTTAATGAATTTAATAAATATTTTTTTTTAATAATTCCTTAATGTTTGTTGTAATGTACACAGCAAAATCCCCAGTGTTGAATTAACACCCCTCAGTGTACATATGGTCCCACACTACAGGGTGTTAAAATAACACTGAAACAGTGCTGAAGTTAATTAGATAATTAATTAATTAATTGATGATTGACCATTAGTGGAGACACCTGATTTTAATAAGTAAAATCACTGAAGGAAAGAGAAACAACAAGAAGAGAAAAAGAGAGACACAACAACTACAGCTGACTTCTTATTGCACTTATTACTAGTCAGTTTATCTTTATTTCTGTCAAAAACAGTCAGAAGCATTGCATGCTGGGAACTAGAAATCATTTTGTGAATGTGTGTATTTATGTGTGTACAATACATTCACATTTATATTGGAACATGTATGTGCAATATACACTATGTACGCATTAAAGGACAAAACTTTATGGATATTACATGTAATGCTATCTTTGTCTTCATTTCTAAATATTTTATATGTATCAATATATGACCATACATGGTTAATACATATATTGCAGTATATTGAAAAATATAAGCACTAGTTTCCCATAAATGGAAACGCATTATATCGCATTATATTTTACATATATTCCCATATTTTTGTTCCGTAAGGGATGATGCGTTCTGCTTGATTGGATCATGGTGGTCGCATACAATGTCAAATGTAAAGACAATCATATTACATTCACAGAATGAGTTACAGCAGATTTCTAGTTCCCAGCATGCTTTGCTTCTGACTGTTAAATGAGAGTAAATGTTAAGATTAAATGTTATTTCATGTGTTTTGATTTAGAAATTTAATTTGGAATTTAAAAGGTTTTCTGGTATGTCTGAGGTTTTGATGGTATTACATTTACATTTAAAATGGAAACAATTGTAAAATATAAGAAATATATTATTATTTTATATATTTCTCTATATATGTGTGTTTATACTGAATGAGCAAATATTAATGCATTATATTAACACACTATTTTATTCTGTATATTTTCAAATATACCATTAAATCATTTAAATCATTAAATCACACATGCATGTCATGCATCTATTTGTCAATAGGAGGAAGACACATCCTATTTTGAAGCTCCCACCCCGATTTAGAGATCTGCAGGCTGCACCTGTACACTCTTCTCCCTGAAGCAGTAAATACAAGAGAACACATGCAAATAATGAGGTAAAGAGCAGCTATTAAAGGATAGGAACTAAAGAAAAAAGAGGAGATGCAGGAATGGATGTGTTCAGAATTATAATGCTGACATATAAACGTATTTTAAACCAGTACAAGATAAAACAACATACACATGAAGAGGAATAATTGTAATTTACAGGTGATGCAGCAGCAGGAGATGGTGACCTCTGGTGGTAGTTTGAGGGTTTGTACAAGTACATTTGAGATGGTAAAAAATAAAACTAATCACTTAAAGAGAAAGTTACAGCAACACAAAAGAGAATAAACTGAGGCAGATCATATTGAGCACTCTGGGACTATAAAATGATACATTGTCCATTGTGAATGTGCACAATTATCATTTGATTCAGTGTATTGACTTTGACTTAATTTTAACTTTTTTTTTTTTTTTTTTTTTGATCAGAACAACTTTTAAGAAAGCCTTTGGATTATATTAAAAAAGCTGGATCTTCTGCTGTAGAATCACAGTGCTGCTGTAATCAATAATGTAAATCTAACTCAGAGATTGGGATCTAAATGAGTTCAGATCAAATAATGATTATGTGAAAACATAACCAACACACATGATCATCTTTCCTTTTTGCTTGTCTGACTGTTACAACTCAGTTACAGAAGCCAAACAAAATCTAATATTAAAAAGTCAAGAGACAAGAGCCCAACTAAAGCAAACCCCGATCTCCATAATGGTGACGTTAAAAATTGTGATTTTTAACAGCAGGTGTTCATCATTAATGTTCAATAGTCACATGATCAATTATTTAATTATCTTGATTGAATGGAAAATTACAGCAACACAAAAGACAGAATAACTGAGGCAGATAATATTGAGCACTGAAATAAAACTGGAATATAACTACACTGAAATAAAACACTTTGTGACTCATCACTAAATTGATCCCTTCCAATCATCAGTGGCTCCGCCCACAGATCTCAGGATTGGTTCCTTCATGCTCTGCCTCTTATTGCAGCATTTTCCTGTTGATCTGAACAAACAATAGATGAATGGTCTGTGTGAAAGAGATTAGGCTTGTTCGAATTGAAGAAGTGCTGCACAGAACAATCGGTGTATGACCTCAAAGTACCGCAAGAGCAATTTGAGAACTGAAGCCTCTGTATGCTTTTAAATCACTCTACTTGTCATACACCGTCTGACAAGTAGATACACATGACGTCTCACTTACTGTGTGTCGTACAGGTCAGAGGTCATGGACTTGAGCTCAAGAGCTGTATATGTGTCTTAATTGGGATCAGAGATCTACAGGAGAGACAGAAGGACTTACATCTCAATCACAATACTAAATATATAACATTACAAAACTGGCAGTGATTTGAAAAAATATTGAAAAAAATGATCCCTGACAATATTCAAAGTAAATGACTTTTTTCACAGTATGCCATACTCTTTTCTTGGCATTTTTGGCTCACTTTGCTTTCTCTTAAGCCACATTTACATTACATGGTTCAAGAGAGAATGGGGTAAGAAGAATAAATCTGGTTGAGTAAGAATGAATTCAGGGATTTGGATTAGTGTAGGAGTTGGCTATGTGGTGAAATTGATGAGCCAGTGCTCCTCAACTGGCTCATCTCTGGACTGTCCTAACGGCGTTCATCATCACCAGCACAACTCGTGGAGTGGCTTCAGGAAAACCTACTCGTTTAGAGGGCTGGGTATTCTGTCAAGTTTGTGGTTGTAATCCAAACATGAATGAATCAGATGACAATATCAATATACTTTTATCCATGAAACCAAAATACACAGGAAATTATTCAGGAACAGCAAACTCACACAACACATTTAAAGAGTAGGAAGAGTAGGAAAATCAGAGTACTGTGAGAGTGATTAGAGAGCTGACAGATCCATATGCTTTTGAATCAATCTTGCGGTACTTTGATGTCTCACTTACTGTTAGAGTGTTGTACAGGTCAGAGGTCGTGGGCTTGGGATCAAGAGCTGTATATGTGTCTTCACTGGGATCAGAGATCTACAGGTGAGACAGAAGGACATACATCACAAAGTAACACAATCACAATACTAAATAGAGGGTCGTTTATTCTGTCAAGTTTGTGGTTGTAATACAAACATGAATGATTCAGATGACGATATCAATATACTTTTATCCATGAAAACAAAATACATAAGAATTTCTTCAGAAACAGCAAACTCACACAACACATCTAACATTGACAATTACCGACAAAGAACAGAACTCAACGTGGGATATATATACTGTATGTAGCCCCATTGAAAAAATGTATTATATAAAATATATACGTAATCAGGTGGAAAAGTTTGACATTTCAATCAGGAGGCTGGTTATTGAAGCCCTGGTTTAAGTGTAATGCACATACAGTGTGTATTAATGCCTTTCTCATCCAGTGATGAAATGATATGCTGACATTAAGAAATGTGACTGCGTTACCTTTCGGAAGTGTTGCAAGAAGATTGAAGGAACAGATCAGCTTGAATTTTCTGTTTGAAAGCCATTTGAAATATGCACCACCAAAAGGTCTCTCTCTTTCTTTTTGGTTCTTGACTGAGATGCGACTAATACAGAATTGCAACAACAACAAAAATCCATTAAATAAATATTACCATAATTAATGCTGAAAATGAACAACTACCACTCAGGCTTAGACATGAACACTTATCATACAATCCTCAACAGTGGTGACAATAATTATTTATAATGCAGTGCATGATGGGAGTTTTGCACTATAGTGATACCCAGCATGCACTGTGTCACAGATGCGTTGCTGCAGCAGGGATTAGGCAGATACGGACTTCTACAAATGGAGTATTTATTTGGCAAGGAATCAGAACAGCAAACACATGAACTAAACCATATAGAGAACAACAAGAACGGACAGGGAGTGCAGGGAGTGAGTCCAACTTAAAGGGAGTGCTAATGACGAGGACCAGGTGCAGGGAATCCAGGAATGGCGGGAAGGCTGATGAGGGAAGTTCAAACAGGTGAAGAACAAGGAGGAACATGGGAAATGGAGTCCAGGACAGGCGTGGTTGTGTGTGGGTGGCCATGGCGGGTCAGGGGCAGTGGGCGGCAATGGTGGGTCAGGAGACGTGGGCAGCCATGGCTCGTGGTTCGCAGCTGCTGGAGCAGGCTCGTAGGCAGCTGGAGCTGGCTCGTGGGCAACTGGAGCTGGCTCTGTCCAAAAGTCTATAAGCCAGTTATTTTATTTACATACTGGAGACTTGGGCTGCTCAGCGGCAGAATTCACTGGAGACTTGGGTTGCTCTGTGGCCATTCTCTTCTTTTTGGGCGCTTTGGGGTTTGGGGTCAGGCAAGACCACCCGGGAACACCCACTGGAGGGGCATGTGGAGGAAACTGGTGGTTGGCAAACTGGCCAGGCCGCTTGGATTTCTGAGAGGACCAGACGAGGAGAACACGATTCTTTTTGAACATCTTCAATTTCAAAATCAGAACCATTTAGAAAGAGAATCAGATTAATAGTCTCGACTAGGGAAAAAAAAAAACATGCAGGTTCACTAAAGCGAATCGTGTCCTCGTCCAGACCCACCAGAAAACAAGTGTTAAGTGGAGCATCTGGCCAGTTCACCAAGTAAGCAAGCTCAGAAAATTCCTCCACATACCTATCCAGCAGGCGACCATCCTGCCAAAACTCCCACAGGCGATCTGTCGCTGAGATATCTTCTTTGCTGGGAGGCACGGGGGAACTAGGGACAAGGAAAAATCCCATAGTAGAAGTCCTGATAGTTGGGTCCGTTCTTTTGTCACAGATGCGTTGCTGCAGAAGGGATTAGGCAAATACGGACTTCTACAAATGAAGTATTTATTTGGCAAGGAATCAGAACAGCAAAACACATGAACTAAACCATATAGAGAACAACAAGATTGGACAGGGAGTGCAGGGAGTGAGCCAACTTAAAGGGAGTGCTAATGATGAGGACCAGGTGCAGAGAATCCAGGAATGGCAGGAAGGCTGATGAGGGAAGTGCAAACAGGTGAAGAACAAGGAGGAACATGGGAAATGGAGTCCAGGACAGGCGTGGTTGTAACACATTGCAGCGTGAAGTTTTTTTTATTCACCATTGTTGAGATTCATATGCTGATTCTTGGTGTCTCTGTGTGTCTAAATATTTTTTATGCACTACACAGTTTTAAAATCATTCAAGACAACTGTTTGCTTGCAACACTTTCTTTTCATGCCTTAGTTTCACAGGGTTGGTAATGCAAAACCTAAATGACAAAACATATTATTAGTTGCTTTGGATTCAATCAGGCCATCTCACAACAATTTTCTTATCATATAACAGTAGCAAATGTCTCACTGTAAGGCACTGATCTCACTGCTTTACAACATTATATGAGTTGTTACAAAGAAAAATCTAACATAAAAAGTCAAGGGTCAAGAGCCCAACTAAAGCAAACACTGACCACCATAATGGTGGCATCATTTTTTTTTTTTTTTTGACAAATAAAAACATCAACATCTAAACCTCTGTTAATTCTAAATAAGAACTTCTGAGATGCATGACAGAAATATAAGTGAATCTGATTAATAATAAGTGAATCTGGTAATGTTTGTGGAGTTGTTTAATCAGATCTTGAGAGATTTAATGTATTTTATCTTCAGTTGATTTCATCTAAGGATGTGGCTGAAGTCAGTTGTAGTTCTTGTAGTTCTCTTTTCTTCAGTGATTTTGCTTGTTAACAGCAGGTGTTCATCACTAATGCTCAATCATCACTTAATTGCTTAATTATGCCATTTAACTTTAACTCTGCTTCAGTGTTACTTTAACACTATTTAGAGAGGGACCATATGTACTCTGAGCAGAGTTGATTTAACTCTGGGGATTTTGCTGTGCACTGATCGGTCTGTGCAGCTCTGCTTCAAGTTGAACAAGCCTAGTGAGATATCGTCATGTGATCATCTGTGATAGATCTTAAGACTTTTACGTCTCACTTACTGGGAGTGTGTCGTACAGGTCTGAGGTTGTGGACTTGACCTCAAGATCTTGACATGTGTCTTCTTTTAGATCAAAGAGCTACAGAAGAGACAGAAGGACATACATCACAAAGAAACACAATCACAATAGTAAATATATAATATTAAAAAAATTGGCAATGATTAGAAAAAAAGTACTGGAAAGAAAGTTCCCTGGCAATGTTCAAAGTAAATGGCTTTTTCACGTCATACTGTATGCTCTTTTCGTGGCATTTTCTTTGCTCACTTTGCTTTCTCTTAGGCTACTTTTACATTGCATAGTTTAAGTGACCCAATTCAGATTTTTCCTCCCATGTGGCACAGATCGGATATGACCCATGAACGTGTAAGCAGGAAAAAAGCACATGGATTCCGATATTCTCAGATCGGTTTCAGGCTTTATTCATATGAGGAAATAAATCTGTTATGAATTGGATATGTGCATTTGGGTCTGCTATGAAAGCGGACAGATTGAATGTTCCCCTGTCAATGTAAGGCGTATGTCATTCAAAAAGTGATGGTTGCGAAAGACGTCAACTCAGGTGGACTCCAAACACCATTCGCATGATTCTTTTCAATGCCGCAATGGAGGACAAAGGCTCAACCCACTTAAGTCTTTAGAGACCAATATTTTGCTGACCTTGAAAGCTTGTATTATCATTTTGTCTGTGTCCATTGCAAATTGCAGTTTTTACTTCCTTTTCAGCTTAACTTTTCTGGGTCAGTATGTCTACCTGTAGTTGCTTCACTAAGTGTACAGTGTAAAAGCAGATATCGGATATGGGTACATTTTTAAAAGATGAAGTATGCCGGTCATAAAAGATAAATAAATAGATAGATAGATAGATAGATAGATAGATAAAGTCAACAAATCGGAATTGGGCATCAAGCCCTTTAGTGTAAATGCAGCATTAATCTGAGCATACAGCGTACATTCCCTGGTGTTAAATCAAAAGGAAAGCATGAAAGCACATCCAAAATGACCGGCATTAGCTTGATTTAGCCAAAGCAAGTGATCACAGGGATGAAGGAAGTATGGCAGGGTGACGCAATGACTCGTTGCAGCGACGTTCCTTTTCGAGGAAACTCGCACTGTGTTGATGGCGCTTTGGGAACAATAATGCCCAAATGCCATGCTTACAAGTGTCTGTCTATGTGAATACTGAGAGCACAACTAAGACATGAGCACCTGTGAACTTGGGGCAGCGCCCAGGTTGAGGTTGTTAAACCTTACAAATGTGAGCGGAGAGGACCAGCCTGCCGCATACTACATCCTGTAGGGATACCTCCTTATATATTAAGGCTTTCTAAGTCATCATACTTCTGTCCTAGCCTAAAAGCATGACAGAGGAAATGTGTCACCAATGGGTTTCTCCCCAGAGATACACACCCAAAGGGACATGGTAGGTGGCAAAGGCCACCATGTACACCTTCAGTGTGGAACCCATGAGTTCCATATCTCTGGGCGGGGGTGAAGATTTATGCCTCCTACTTGAGACAGAAGAACCCTCCTGACTGGAATCTCCAAGGGAGAGCCGTCGAGGAGGGACACCAGGTCCGAGAAACATAGTCGGCACAGCCAGTACGGCGCTACCGGCAGACCATCTCCAGAACTCCTGGGAGGAGAGCAATTGGGGGAAAAGTGTACACACATAGCCTTGGCCATGTCTGTAACATAACGCCCAGCCCCCAAGGGAACTGGATGTGTGAGGGAGAACCAAAGTGGACAGTGCGTTGTATCCTGAGATGCAGACAGATCCACTACTACTTGGCTGAAAAGCCTTCCATATAAGCTTAGCCGCCTTGTGGTGAAGTTTCTATTCCTCGGGCCTCAGCCCCTACCTCGGCAGGATGTCTGCTCCTAAATATTGGTACCCTGGAATGTATACTGCTTTCAGGGAGAGTTGTTTTCCTTGGACAACAGGAGGATCTGGTGTGCCAGTTTGCATAGCGGGCATAGACACAGATCCCTTGATGCTTTATATAAGAGACCACTGATTTGTTGTCTGTGCGAACAAGCACATGGTGGCCAATGCTGTGAAGACAGCCTTCATCCACAGACCCTGATCTGAGTGGCATTCCATAACCGCTCCCCAACCTGTGAGGGAAGCATCTGTCATGACCATGAATCGATGACAATGGGCTCCTTACACAGGACCCTTGGGACAAGAACCAATGCTTCCTTCATATTATCAAGCTGCAAAGACCCTTGGCCTTGAGCCACCAAGGGTCTCATGTACAGCAGGCCAAAAGATTCATGCGTACCATTTAATTTCTAAACCATTTAATTTGCAAAAGATCAAGCAGACAAGTTAACACGGGCTGGATGAAAGGCTGAACTAATACATGAATCTAACTACTCAAAGTCAGATAAGTATTTATTCCTCAATTCCTCATTTATTCCTTAATTCCTCAAAATGAAGGAAGTGCTTCAAGTGCACAAGTGCTACTGACGCAATCACGCAGAGGCGTTCCCAAAGCGTCATTGATGCAGCGCGAGTTCCCTTCAAAGGGAATTGGACATTTTAACATTTCCATTACCAAATGAGAATGTTTGGAAAATTACCGTCTGAAACACAGATAACAGCTGATCGATTGATTTTCTGCTTCTGTAAAGTTGTGTGTCTGGATGATTTACCTCTTCCAATGTGAGTTCTTCAGATTTAACACTCCTTCGCTTCTTTCTATTATAATGACAGACATTACCAGCATATGCATGAGTTTATTAAAATAACTGAATATATAAATACTGTTTTTTTTTTTTTTTTAAGATTACTAATAATTAAAAACACAACCAAGACATTTCTTACATTAGACTAAAAGTTAATTTATTCACTGCAAAAGTGAATTTATGCAATCAATGCAATTTATTATTGTGCTCACATTATAAAGAGGAGGATGATGATGATGATGATGAATAATCCTCCAGATGTCGCTGTGATCACAATCACATTCATACCAGCACCATGATGAACTGAAAGAGGAAGATCATCATGATTAACTCTCCAAACTGATGAATGATGTGAAGATACAGGAGTGTGTTAATAAAAGCTTCACCTGTGACAGTTACAGCGTCTGATCTCTGAGATCCATGTTGATTGTGAGCCTGACAGTAGAAGCGTCCACTCTGTAGTGCACTGAAACTCTGTCCAGATCCAACAGCTGAGCTTTCATTCTCCTTAAACCAGCTGAAGTTCAGAGCAGGAGGGTTTGAATCACTGCTGCAGATCAGAGTCACTGAATCTCCTGCCCAAATCTGACCAGACTGAATGATGGAGACTGAGACATTCCTGGGTGGGTCTAAAACAAAATGTAAATTAATGTTTTGTGATTGTTAATCTATTAATTTGATGGTTACTACAGTTACTGAACCATTTTTAACTCACACATGATGTTTAAAGTCACAGCATCAGAGTATTTCTCTCCATGTTCATTGATGGATTTGCATTTGTATTTTTTACTGTCATTAGTGCTGATCTTTGAGATGTTGTAGATTCTTCCAGATCCTACAAACGTTCCTCCTTTAAACCAGCTGAAGTTCAGAGCAGGAGGGTTTGAATCACTGCTGCAGATCAGAGTCACTGAATCTCCTGACACTATTTCACCAGATCCAGTTATCAACACTGAGACGGTTGTGGGAGGGTCTAATAACAATCACCAAACGTATTGTTACAAGGAATATAAAATATTTTTGTGCAACTAATTATTGATGAAAATAAACATGATGGAATGTTCTACAGCATCTTAGATTTTATAATAAACTCACACATGACATTTAAAGTCACAGCATCAGAGTATTTCTCTCCATGTTGATTTTTGGATCTGCACTTGTATTCTCCACTGTCATCAGAGCTGATCTTTGAGATGTTGAAGATTCTTCCAGATCCTACAAACGTTCCTCCTTTAAACCAGCTGATTTCTGCAGGAGGGTTTGAATCACTGCTGCAGATCAGAGTCACTGAATCCCCCTCGACTATTTCACCAGACGGACTGATGGAAATCGCAGGATTCACTGGAGGATCTACAGGAGAAATATTTTAATATTTTAAATAAATATGACCAGGTTCCATATGGTAGTATTTATTAATTCATTATTTATTCATTTATCCACTCAACAGCAGTGGCAATGACTCTGTAAGACCCCTAAATGTATCCTTTCCATAATTCAGCCCTTGTCAAAGTCGCTGAGATCTTTATTCCTTCCCATTCCTGTTAAATTGGTTTTAAATACTTTTGAAATCACTTAAAACGTCAGAAAATCAAGCATTACTGAAAAGAATAAACCTCAACCAATGTGAAAAACATCATTTGTAACGAAGTTGTGTTCCAGATGCTGAATTTTGATGTGAGTGTATAAATAACACTTTCATTGTTAATTTTCTGTTTAAAACATTGTTTTATGTCATTTATACACTCACAGACATCAACATTCGGCATATTAAACACAACAATGGGGACATCACGCCAGCATACAAAACACATTCATGGCTCCCAGCATGCATTGCAGCATGAATAAATTATTTTTATTCTTTGGTTAGTAGTTTTGTTTATGCACACAAAAAGTATTTCCATTGCTTCATAACATTATGGTTGAACCACTGTAGTCGCGTTTACTATTTTAACAATGTTTTTATTACCTTCCTGGACCTTCAACATGGTAATTATGATTTTTTCTTTGGAGATCATAAACCTTTTAGATTTCATCAAAGAAAATTAGGCAAAATATACTCACACGTGACACTGAGCTGAACAGCAGGAGAGATGTGATTGTGTCCGTGTACAGCACAGCTATATCTGCCTGCATCCTCTCTTCTGACTGACTGCAGCAGGAGTTCATTGTTTCTGTCTCTTCTCTCAGTTAATGGCTGTGAGTTTCTGTACCAGATGAATGTTGCTCTGTCAGTCAGAGTGCAGCTGCTTTTACATGTCAGACGGACTGAATCTCCCTCTGTCACTCTCTCAGGAGACTCCACCTGAAGATCTGAACACAACACACACATTATATCTAGTGCTGCTGTCATACACTGATTATTATTCAACATAATGCACAGAAGAAGAGAGAAACCTCATGAAAGTCACCTGTGACAGTAAGAGACACTCCTGGAGTACCAATCCATTTGTCTTTATCAGTGATGAATCTGAAATAGTACTCGTGTGAATCCTTCAGTGTCACATGACTCAGTCTGATGGTGCAGATCTGCTGTTTATCTCCCAGATACTGAAGCCTCTGACTGTATTCAGGGTCCTCAGACAGATCTGGAGACTCTACATTATTTATTACCAGTGTTTTGGTCCAGAACACTTTCATGATCTGATGTCCAGTAGGGTATGTATAAGTGCAGTTCATTATCACTGATGAGTCCTTTAGTGCACAGATGTGTGAAGGACTGTAACTCACACCCCAACCAGCACTAGAAACCCCTGAAACACAGAATTCATCAAGATGAAAATGTTGTTTTATCAGTTACACTGGACCATGAAAACATGATAATACTTTTTACTACTTGAAAACAGTGACAGGAAATGTTATAAATGAATCTTCTCAGAATAAGTTGAGTGATAAACAATCTCAATTACTCCATGAACTTTGATGGAGGATGATAAACACATAGAAACAGCCCTGCAAACAAGCCCCTGAGAATTTGCTCATTGGCAAAATGTTGGCCCTTTAGCGCCGGTCCTGCACAGGCAGCCCTCACTTAGCCTCCAGGAAGCCTTAGCACTGTTTTATTGAAAATAATAAAGTAATAATAATAACGTGATTATGTAATGTGTGGCGCATTGCAGAGCAGTGCAAGACAAGCATTTGTGGTTAAAAGGTATGTAAATTTTCATTTTATTTTTAGAAAATTACCAATCGTTTCTCTAGATAAGACCCTTATTTCTCATCTGGGATCATGTAGAGCTCTTTGAAGCTGCACTGAAACTGACATTTGAACCTTCAACCCGTTGAACCCTGTTGAAGTCCACTATATGGAGAAAAATCCTGGAATGTTTTCCTCAAAAACCTTCATTTCTTTTCAACTGAAGAAGGAAAGACATGAACATCTTGGATGACATCAGGGTGAGTAAATTATCAGGAAATTTGAATTCTGTAGTGAACGAATCCTTTAAAGGTGCCCTAGATTCAAAAATTGAATTTACTTTGGCATAGTTGAATAACAAGAGTTCAGTACATGGAAATGACATACAGTGAGTCTCAAACTCCATTGTTTCCTCCTTCTTATATAAATCTCATTTGTTTAAAAGACCTCTGAAGAACAGGCGAATCTCAACATAACACCGACTGTTACGTAACAGTCGGGATCATTAATATGTACGCCCCCAATATTTGCATATGCCAGCTCATGTTCAAGGCATTAGACAAGGGCAGCCAGTATTAACGTCTGGATCTGTGCACAGCTGAATCATCAGACTAGGTAAGCAAGCAAGAACAATAGCGAAAAATTGCAGATGGAGCAATAATAACTGACATGATCCATGATATCATGATATTTTTAGTGATGTTTGTAAATTGTCTCGTTTCTTACTGTATTCACGGAGACAAGAGCCGTCGTTATTTTCATTATTAAACACTTGCAGTCTGTATAATGCATAAACACAACTTCATTCTTTATAAATCTCTCCAACAGTGTGTAATGTTAGCTTTAGCCACGGAGCACTATCAAACTCATTCAGAATCAAATGTAAACATCCAAATAAACACTGTACTTACGCGATTAGACATGCTGCATGATGTAAAGATCCATTTTGAGGGTTATATTATCTGTGAACTTTGTTTATGGTGTTTAAGGCAAGCGCGAGCTCTTGGGGCATGGAGCACGAGATTTAAAGGGGCCGCGTACCCTGAATCGGCTCATTTATAATGATAGGCAGTTAAAAAAATTAATAAAAAAAAAAAAAAACTATGGGGTATTTTCACAGACAAATTCAGGGGACACTTAAGACTTATATTACATCTTTTGAAAACATGTTCTTCGGCACCTTTAAGGACAGCCTAAAGACTCGATGACTACAGAACTTCACTCACGGGCTCATTTGCCGTTTCCACATAGGTATATCTTTTTACCATTTTTCATTTAGATTTGTGTTTAGACATTATAAAATCACTATTATAACAATAAAAATATATCTTTGTCAAAGTATCATCGCTGAAGTATCTTTATTTATTGTTTGCAGTTGTCACAAAACAGTCAACCTGAACACAGTGTTCTTTGTGTGTGTGTGTGTGTGTGTGTGTGTGTGTGTGGTGTGTGTGTAATAAAATGTAAAATCTCCCATTCAATTCTATGGATGACTTTGGGGGTGGAGGTGGGGGTGTTGTGCGTTTTGGGTGAGCATGAGCATTCCCCAGTGTGTTTAAGTGGTATCTCTCTAAAATCAAGTTTGGTTGCAGACATTGTTGTGAAGAAAAAATAATGTTTTGCACAGTCCATTTTCCATTGTATTGACTGACTCAGACATCTGCCTGCAGACACCCAGCTGTGCAGATTCATTTATTGCTAAACTGCAGGACATTGGCCCTATATATATATATATATATATATATATATATATATAGTTTTTCGTGAAGAGTTTGTAGCAGAAGAGTAGAAGCTTTGGGACATACTATCACATCATAAAGGTAGATGTGGCAATAAACATAGCAATAAACCAGGTTAAATGATTATTAGTCACTCATACCTCTTTATCTAAACCACTATACATCTGCCATGTTTGTAGTTTTTTAACACTTTCTGTTTGTGTCTGTAGTTCTGAATGAAAATCTCCTCCAAAGTGCAATGGATTGTCAAATCAAATCAATATACACATACACTGTAAAACCTGTTCAGAGTACTCAATTTTTGTAGACACCAATTACCTCAAAACATTTAAGTAAATCAACTCAATTTTTTAAGTAAACAATAGTTATAAACATCAATTTATTATTTATTTTAATTATTTTTTAAGTTGACTGTACTTAAAAATATTGTTTACCACACTGTAAAACAACTCATTTTTTTAAGTTTACAAGCTCAAAGATTATTTTAGTAGAACTTATAAAAAAATATATATATTTTGAACAGCACAGTCTTGCTAATTACAATTTGATTGAAGTTCTGAATAAACTAACACCTAATATTTATGATTAAGTGTTAGTTAACAACAACACACCAGAATGCACTAATGAAACCATCTAAGAGACTATCACTATATTTACTTTAAACACAAACTGTTAATCAACATGCCATATATGCAGTTTTGAAATTTCACAGCCTATTCTCGTCCTAACCACAGGCACTACTCTTCACCACAACGGTAACCCTACAAAACTTCAACATCACAGAAACACATTTAAATACCAAAATAACAGAACATTAAACAATAACGCATCTTCCCCTGTATTAATCTTGGTTCAATCTTGGTGTGCAAAAACACACAAAATAACACTCAATTTCAACATTTATTCTCCTTACACAGTGTGACGTAACTTGAAATCTGCTGCAACTCAGTTTAATGTTGAATGGATTCTTCTGATAACGTCGGTAATGTCGGCAATGACCTGACATGGGTAATGTCACTTTATGTCGCTCAGTAAACTTAAAAATTATAATGTAAGTATAAGGGTTTACTCAAAAATGTTAAAATAAAACATTAATAAATAAATAAATAAAATAAATAAATAAAACAATAAAACAATGTTAAATAAAACTAAACTCCTCGTTCAGAAAATGTAATTGTTTTAAGTTGCATCAATTATTTAACAGACTTTAATTGCAGTGTTCTCAATCTTTATAAGTTAGTAGTACTGTTCGGGTTTACAGTGAAAAAATATTAAACAATATCCAAATCTTAAAACAGCTCTCATACTGAGTTAAACGCCAGAGTGTAAAAATTTGTTTTAAGACTGGATTTAAAAACAGAAAGTGTTTGGGCCCTGCCTAACATGTAGAGGCAAATTATTCCAAAGTTTTGGGGCCACCCCTGCTTTTCAGACTTGTTCGAGGGACAACCAAGAGTGAATGGTGAGTGGACCTAAGTGCTCTCGATGGAACATGCAGATGTATTAAATCAGACAGATAGTTTGGTGCTAGTTCATTTAATGACTTAAAGGTGCCCTAGAATTAAAAATTGAATTTTCGTCAGCATAGTTGAATAACAAGAGTTCAGTACATGGAAATGACATACAGTGAGTTTCAAACTCCATTGCTTCCTCCTTCTTATATAAATCTCATTTGTTTAAAAGACCTCCGAAGAACAGGCGAATCTCAACATAACACCGACTGTTACGTAAAAGTCGGGGTGTACGCCCCCAATATTTGCATATGCCAGCTCATGATCAATGCATTAGACAAGGGCAGCCAGTATTAACATCTGGATCTGTGCACAGCTGAATCATCAGACTAGGTAAGCAAGCAAAGACAACAGCGAAAAATGGCAGATGGAGCAATAATAACTGACATGATCCATGATTACATGATATTTTTAGTGATATTTGTAAATTGTCTTTCTAAATGTTTCATTAGCATGTTGCTAATGTACTGTTAAATGTGGTTAAAGTTACCATCGTTTCTTACTGTATTCACGGAGACAAGACTGTCGCTATTTTCATTTTTAAACACTTGCAGTCTATATAATTCATAAACACATCTTCATTCTTTATAAATCTCTCCAACAGTGTGTAATGTTAGCTTTAGCCCGTTAGCTGCAGCCTAGCTACTATCAAACTCATTCAGAATCAAATGTAAACATCCATATAAATACTATACTCACAGGAATCGATGCATGCATGCAGCATGCATGACGAACATCTTGTAAAAATCCATTTGAGGGTTATATTAGCTGTGTGAACTTTGTAAATGCACTGTATTATAGTCGACAGCTCAGAGGGGGGCAGGGAGCGCGCGATTTAAAGGGGCCGCAGCATGAATCGGTGCATAGTTAATGATGCCCCAAAAAAGGCAGTTAAAAAAATTAATTAAAAAAAATCTATGGGGTATTTTGAGCTGAAACTTCACAGACACATTCAGGGGACACCTTAGACTTATATTACATCTTGTAAAAAAACGTTCGATGGCCCCTTTAAATAGTAAAACTAGAACCTTAAAATCAATTCCAAAACGAACAGGAAGCCAGTGAACGGAGTCCAGTACGGGTGTAATATGTTCTCGCTTATGCATCCCTGTTAACAGATGATCAGCAGCATTCTGTACTATCTTCAAATGTTTGAGGGAGGCCTGACTGATACCTACATAAAGGCCATTACAGAGGTCAAGGCGAGTCGAGATAAAAGCATGTATGACCCTTTCAGAATCATTAAAACACAGAAAAGACTTGACTTTGGATAATTCAAAGTCAAGTATAAAAACTGGATTTATTTACTCAGTTAATTTGTTTATCCAGTTTAAAATCACTGTCCATTATAACACTCAGGTTTTTAACACTGGGCTTTACATGATTTTATAGCACCCAGATTCAGATAAGTGGACTCACATCATGTCCGAATACCATGACATCTGTTTTCCCTTCATTGAACTTCAGAAAATGTAAGACAATCTAGGCTCTAAAATCCTCAAAACAGACCAACAATGGTGCTATGGACTTTGCATCTTTCCATTTTAAAGGCAGATAAAGTTGTAAAAGGGTAACATTTTATAATAATGCACGCTATAAATCATTAGTTAAGCATTAGTAAATAGTTAATTCATCATTTATAAAGCATTAATATACGTAATCTATAATGTGTTTAATAATTGTATTTTTATACTTTATTAATGATCAATTTATCATTTCTAAATTATTACATTATTTACAAACCAGAAACAAAATAAGAAAGCAAGTGAATATAAATAAAATATTAGCAACCTGTGTTAATAAAGCATTTATTAACACACTGAGTAACTAATAAGATGTATAATGTATCTTTAAATAGTTTATGAATCATTTACTTACACTTTCTAAATGATCTTATGAACCACGGACAATTGTTAAATAATTGATTTGTAAATAATTTAATACTTACTTTAGAAATGATAAATTGATCATTAATAAAGTATGAAAATACAATTATTAAACACATTATAAATATGCTCATAAATAAAGAATAAAGCATTTACAGATGTATTTATAAACTGCTTACTAATGTCTATTAATGCTTTATAAATGATGAACTGACTATTTACTAATGCTTCACTAATGATTCATAGTGTGCAGCTATTATAAAGTGTTACCAACGAGGGGTTGTGGGTAATATTAGCCGTTACGGATCCATACTTGGAAAATCTACCAGAAATAGTACACTGTAAAAAAATGCAGTAAAAAAGGGCCAAATTTCGACAATAACATGCTGTTTTCCATTAAAACAGTAATATACCGTAGAAAACAATGCATTCTTGGTAATATTTGACGTTTTAGAGAGAGTAGCTATAAAGTATACTCTTTTCAACACACTATGCTTTGGCACTTATTCTAATCTCACATACTATTTATGATGGATATGCACATTCAGGGTGTCACATAACAAAAAAACTATTGGATATTTATAAACTGGATGAGTTATTGCATTGTCTCACCCAGACCCTCATGTTTTAAAAGTAAAAACATCTACAGAGCACAGAAAACTGTTCATTAATCACTCATTATAGGGTCTTTGAAAATTAAATAAAAACATCAGTGTTTCTAATGTGAATGAAACAGAGACTCACTGTGAATCATGAGCAGAAAGATCAGAGGAAGAGCAGGAGCCATTCTGACCAACATCAGCATCAAATATATCTATAATACAGCATAAATCATCACTCATATACTCATAAACAGTGTCTGTTCATCACTCTAAACAGCTCTTAGTGTTAGTAAGATCTTTGCTCATCTGAAGATTATTAATGCTCAACATCAGTGTGTGTAAATGAACTGATCATTAGATGTACAGAAGATATTTCTCATGTCAGGAATCATGTGTTATATGAGCTTCATCTATAGAAATAATCATCAGTTTTTAATGAAGTATGAATGTGTTTGTCTTACCGTGTTGAAGCTCATCAGATCAACAGCAACCAAATGACTGACTGTTTTAACTCATGCACTTTAGCTTCACAGTGAAGGACTTTCTGTGGTTAACACTGTTTTTTTAAAGCCCAGTGGCGGAAATATCAGTGTCCCTCCCTAAAAAGAGAACAACATCAACAAACTAAAACTAATGAAAAAAAAGATGTTTAAGTTTATTTAAATATATTACTCAGCTGCTTAAAGAACAGGATTGTTGATGTGAGGGTCATTTAGAAAAAGAAACTCTTTTGTCTTTTGAGGCGATCACAAATAAAACTGATCACTTAAAGTGAAAGTTACAGGAACACAAAAGTCAGAAGCTGATAATACTGAACACTTTAAAACCATTGTCCAATGTAAAGGTGCTCAATTATAATTTTGTTCAGTATATCAGTATAACGTAATCAATTATTAGAGAAAAGCATGAGAAAGCAGTGAGCTAGAGATCAGTCATGTGATCATCTGTGATGGATATATGTGTGGCATGGTGGCAGGAAATAACCAGGTGACGTTTGAATACCAAATCATTAAAAGGAATATATTATAACTAGCTGACTACACCACCACTTTAAAAACGGGGAAGTGACTACCCAAAAGAAATAGGGCACAGGTTCATTACCATGAAAGGCAAGAGAGACGGTGGGTATCAGAGTGATTGTCTTGAAAGCTCACACCCAAGCTGGCGTTAATGGAGGAATTTGCAGCTTTACTCGCAAACTACAATTCCTGTTCATCAATAAGGTGAGAATCAGACCTGTTATAAACCCAAATACACTCAAATTAATAACATGAATTGATAAGTGTACTATCAAAGCAGTAATAAAGATGTTTGGCGTTGTAATGATGACAGTAGCGCACACAAAAGTAGTAGCTGTTCCGTGCTCTTGCACAGTTAGCGCTCACACTGCATGCGAACCACGCTCTGGCCCACCTCTTTCAAGCAGGCCAGGGCCAGCTAAACCAACCGTGCCAGGGCACGGAACGGAGTGATCACACTAGTCAAACAAACCGGGCTTTGGGGGTCAAACGCGCTCGGGCACGGTTCAGAGCGCCTAGTGTGAGTACTAGGGATGTCCAGATCCGATCACGTGATCGGAAATCGGGCCCGATCACGTGGTTTCAGACTCGATCGGAATCGGACGTTACCTCCCGATCAGGACTCGGATGTATATGTATTAGGGGTGCAACGGTTCTCAGTAAAAAATCAAACCGTACGGTTCTCCACTTACGGTTCGGTACGCACTTGCACCGCGGCCCATCTCAAATGACGACGCATCTATTGGTTAATATGGTTTGTTTAAAATAGCAACGTGGAAAACAGACAGAGTTCAGATAATGTATGTTTAAGTCGATGGATGCACAAAACGTTACAACAACGATAATCAGAAAGCGTGGACAAAACAGTCACTCTTTGTAAACTGTTCAATGCGAGTGCCGTATGCTCAATGTCCAGTCATTTACGCCGTCATCACCCGGGTGTGATACAGGTGAGACCTGAACAGCACACGTTGCTGTCTGTGTTTAAACTAACTCATTTAAGCCTTGCTGATTTAAACTTCAAGAACAAGACGAAAGAGAACTCGCGCGCTGTGAGAAGATTTGTGTGTGCGCTCATCTGAAAGCGCGCACACGCTTATTCCAGTCAGCGCGCAAATACTGAGTTCTCTTTCAAGTCTTGCGCTTCAGCGGACAAATTCATACAAAATGATGTCAACATGCCATCTTAGCGAGTATCCTAGCAAACATAGTCGGTTATGTCTTAAGTGAACGTATATTAGTCGGAAAGACAGCGCATGTAAGAGTATATGTACTGGATCGTGCATGTCTTATAGGGAAAAAAAACTATTGCTGCTGTTTAATGTTAAATCAAACAAAAAAAACAAATAAACTCACTGCTCTTGACTGGATAGTTTTTGTAACTTAAATAATGATTAATCTTTATTTATTTTATACAGTAAAAGATAATATGCAGTGATATTTATATTTGATACTTTATCCATTTTCTGTACGTGAAAAACGACTGTTAGATACCTGAAAAACCTGAAAAGCACTGTTCCTGGATCTGGATCTGTTTTTCGCTCTTCTTTATCTTTTTCATGTATTATAGAAGTATCGGATCGGGACTCGGTATCGGTAGATACTCAAAATCAAATGACTCGGACTCGGACTCGAGGGCAAAAAAACATGATCGGGACATCCCTAGTGAGTACACCCTAAAACTCTTTTATTATAAACCAGACTGACTTTATTTCTGTCATTTATCTACAGTTCTATTTGAGAATTAACAGGTTTAGGTGTCAATGTTTTATTGAAAATGTTTTATCACCATTATGGTGATCAGTGTTTATTTTGGGCAGTTTGACTCTTTGCTTTTTATGGGTGTACTCAAACTAGGCACGGTTGCCTTAAACCGAACCTGAGCGCGATTGTCCCCCCTCCCCACTCCCCGCTGGCTTGTACTCATATTAACGTTCTACGCCAGAGCACGCTTTCGTCATATATGATGCATCTTTCTGAATGGAGGAAAACAGGAAGAAATGCACTTTCGCTAAGATACTGTCTAACATATAGGCTATTTATAATTTATGCTGTGCAGCGATTAGTAGATCCAGAAAAAAAAAAGTGTATCAAAATCCACTAAATGTCACTGAATGAACATCAGACTTTGAACTCCTGAACAAAAAGGATTCAAAAGACAGGCCTTGACACACACAACAATATATTCAGACATCCTCATAGGTAAATTGTTATCTAGAAGGTTGTGCTGCCAAACTGCACTGATGGTTGAGTATTGAAATATTTGGTGTGTCAGTGACTTAATCCTGGATTATAGATGATTATTTATTTATATAGTGCATTTTACCATACAAATCACTTCATAGCAGCTTTACAGGAAAATTTATGTAAAATTCTGTTTCAAGAATCAGTAGTTTTAAGTATAATTTCAAATTCAACAATTAGGTATTATTAATAAGGTATTATTGAATAACTGAATTGTCTAACATTATCTAACTGAATATGAAAATAAGATCTGATCAGAGTAAAGAACGGAAAGTTTTTGTGATGGAAAGTAATTGCATCCATCTCATTCATGAAGAATTATTCACACATTCACCATCAGAGGTCCTGGTTAACCAGTAAAGCAGTGGTCACCAACCTTTTAAGCCCAAGATCCGGACCTCGACCTTTTTGAACGACAAAATCTACTTGATTGAAAAAGACAGCCCAGATTGTATTTAGTATTTTTTTCGTGGTCAATGTAGATTCTGATTTATTTATTTATTTTTACAAGCACATTGGCCGATTCTGATACTGGTTGCAGATATTTATTATTAATATTATTATAATAAACAAAAATACATAGCCATTTCAAATTAGAGGGAACCACTGCTTTTTAATCACAATCCAAACAAAGATGCTACGCACGTTGCATGAGCAGTTGTTTTTTATTTGAATAGATTAATTTCAAGATTTAAAGCAAAAACAGAACGTCTGACTTTATCTTTGTGAAATTATAAAAATGCTACACACACAAAAAAAGCATGAAACAAAAACAGCAGGCTGAATGAGACGCAGATTCACTCTCTGACAGCAGGAGGCACTTATGGAGCAGCAGTGATACAGCGTTTCCTTGGTTACCACTGTAAACAAAGCTGAAATACACTAATAATAGACCCCTTAAAAGTTTGTAAACATTTCAACGTTTTCTGGTGGGCGGGGCTTAGCTGGAGGCAAAAAGAGACGCTGGACTCAATGTTGACAAGCGTAAGCTAGCATGTTTTAGGATGGATTATTAAAACATAGATGCAGAAGAAGGTTCAGAACTGTCCGAATATGTACAGTCACTGACTCTGCGGGGACCGTGACAGCTATTTTTGTAAATTAACTTAAGTTTTGGATATTTCCTAGACAACATATGAATTACTTTCGGGTGGTTCGGGGAATTTTGTCAAGGCTTATTGTCTAATGTAACCTATCACTGGGCTAATTATGATTAGCAATGTGGATTATTTTAAGAGACCATTCAAAGGATGGCACACACATCTACGCTGTATGTAGTTGTTTTAAATTAGCTTGTGTGCTGAAAGTTGGCGACTTTCACCTATAAAACAGAAACTTGCTGATTTGTACTAGATAAAACCAACACACCATTACATATGCATCGATATTTTACCTGATATGAAGTGTGCACTGCAACACGAGTATTATATGATCGTCTTCGTCCAGTCTGTACGCCGTATGCATTCAACCACAATTATCTTTTTGATTTCTGTGAAGGAATGTCTGCCGGGATCTGGTAAAACGTGTTTAGTTTTGAACCAAAAGTCCTGTCCTTCTTCTGGCAGCCAAAAACACAACAAGACGACATTTTAAAGTCAAAACCTCAAACTTTTAGCGCGCCTGCTATGAGTCCTTATTTATGTTTTGCCTCCAGCTAGAGCGGTGACGTCACAGTGACGTAGGCGATTAAGGGGTCTAGAGTGCTGCAGGGAGACGCATTTTTGTAGGCAAAACCCGGATGCGAGTTAGCATTTTAGGACTTCCGGTTCCAACGCCATCAAGTCTAGGGTTTTTGAATGGGTTTTTGCTAATCGCCTGAAATAAGGTCTGTGGTTAACAAAGCCTCTAAATATTTTCATGTTTTGATCTATGACATAAAACACACCAGGTATAACCCGCTTGTGATTTTTTAAACTTTTACTGTGTCTTCAAATCGGCGTTGCTAACAAAGTGCTAAAAGGGACTACTTCATTGGCGGGAACTTTAGACGTCATCATTAAAAACGGGACATTTGGACAGCATTTCTCATGAAAAAGTGGATAATATTCATAACAGCACAGATAAATCAGCGAGCATGTTTTTAAATAAAGAGTTTTCTAAATAAAGTTTGAGGAAGTTGGTGGTGACGTTGATCCGCAACCATGGTGTGCTGTAGTCCGTTTATAGCCTACTGTTAGCCTTTTATATCTGACGACTTTATTTAGGCTTCAAAATCTATAAATGTTGTGTTCACTTGTAAAGATTATCTTGATAGACAAAACGTGTAAGTGTATAACCCTTTGTTAAACACAGAGCTTATTTCTGCGATTTTCCAAAAGTCTATGGGAAAAAAATGCATAGGCTTTCAATCAAGGGAACCCGTGCGCCACTAACTTCCGGGTTGACCTACAAAAACACGTCATCCCTGGGGTACTCTATTAGCTACTTTATTCGGAGGTAAGAGGAAAATAAAATGCCAGTGCCATTGCCATCGAAATCTTCCTGAAGACTGATCTCCTTTTAGAGATGAATTCATAATCCTTCACCCCCAATTCAATATTTATATTTTCTTCCTATATTTCGAGCATCGTGAACAGTGAGCTGCTCCTTCGCGTCCGTCTTCAGCATCTCTGGCCTCTTGTTAACGGCCGTTTACAGACTCAGACATAATGTGGGCTATTTACCTTTATCTGTCTGTCCAAGTAGCTCCAGAAAATAACATAAAAATAAATACAAAAATACAGTACAAAGACTGGAGAAATGTAATGTATTTTTGTACTCATATTTCTGTTATTTTCGCGAGCTACTGGAACAGTGATAAAGATCGACCAGTCAATCGCGATCGACGGGTTGGTGACCACTGCAGTAAAGAAACTACAGCCTTAAACTGCATGGAGGTTAATAACTAATCAGGTTTATTGAAGCATTAGCTGTAGTTGTAAGAACATGCACAATAAAACATTAAGTGGAAACTCTATAAAACACTTACATTAATACATTAATACAACATTTACACTCTGTCTCTCATTTGACGCTGCTGTAAATCATTGAAGGCTCTTCCATAGTTTGAACAGTTGATCGCCTAAAAAAGAAACAAACAAAACAGGACAACAATGATTATATGATCTTTGCTGGTTAAATTAGTGCTGGTTAAGTTGTTTGTTTCTCACCTCACGGCAGCATCAGGCTGATGAACTCTTATATCGTCGTACTGGTTTTCATTCTCCTCTTCTCTCTTTGTCTTTTCTTTCTGGGATGTTGGACAGTTGCGTACTGGATTCCTCAGTATCTCTGGATTCAGGAGTTTTTCCTCTGAATCTCTTGGTTTCACACTGGCATACGGAGCACACTGACTGAATCCGTTCAGAAAGAGGCTCGTCATGGACTGAAACTCTCTGTGATGCATCAGAATAGAGATCATTCTGAAACACAGAAAAGAATTATTCATTAAAGCTGCTGTCCGCAATTTTTGGCCTCTAGTGGTTAATAAACAGAGCTGCACGCGTCTTGCGGAGGAACATTCTAGCCGGAACTACTTTTCTCCGTATATGTCTATGGCGAGTTACGCAGTTACTGTGATACTCTGCGGCGAGTCCTACCAGTCCGGTCTGAAATAGTCCGAATAAACACATATTTATAGTGTACCATAATGATTCAGGATAAGACAAAAACACAGTTTGGAAATGGATTCATGTTGTATATTCTCATTATTAATTTTTGTAAATTTTTAACACAAAAAAGTTGCGGACTGCAGCTTTAAGACATGTAAATCAGTTTGATCTGAAGTGTAGATTCTCAATGTAGAGATTAAGTGCCACATCAGATGGAAGCAGAAAAAGAATCAGAATCTGAAGTGAAATACACTGCTGATGTAAATGCTAATGATTAACAAATCATTAGACAATCAATCTACAAAATATATCGCAAACATATCAGAGATTAGAAGTAAGCCATGTTATTTTTTTTTCTTATTGTGTCACACCACATGAGAGAGCTTCACATGGAGATGATGCATTCGTCTAAAGAGAGGAAAATATCAGTTTATGAAAGTTTTTTATTTATTTTTTTCTGGATTGTGTTAATAAAGACACTGATAATGTTAGTTTCCCATCAGTTTAGTTACGGTCTGAAAAACAGATAATGGCTGATTGATTGATTTTCTGCGTCTGTAAAGTCATGTGTCTGAATGATTTACCTGTTTCACTGTGAGATCTTCAGTTTTATCACTCCTTCGTTTCTTTCTGTTATAAAGACAGACATTGACAGCATATAGATGAATGTATTTAAGAGAATGCTGTTTTTAAAGATCACTAATAATCAACATTAATGAGCCACCCTGCTAGAAATGTAACATTCCCAGAACGTCTACATTGATGTCAAGGACGTTGCCTAGTTACGTTCCCAGATGGTTCCGAGACGGTCACGATGTGGAGTTCTTTTAGGGGTTGTGGGATGTTATTTGGTGTACTTTCAGGGAACATTCAGGACGTTCCCTGTAAGTACATCCCTAATGTTCTGTAAAGGTTCGGAAATGTTATCACCTTTAGAGAACTTTTATTGAACCTTGCACAAGGTCACGAGAATGTAACCTCCTACATGGACATTTCCTTCTACACCAAAAGTGATTTTTTTTGGTTTTTAATTGATCTCACATTATAAAGAGGATGATGATGATGATGATGATGATGATGATGAAGAATAATCCTCCAGATGTCGCTGCGATCACAATCACATTCCTACCAGCACCATGATGAACTGAAAGAGGAAGATCATCATGATTAACTCTCCAAACTGATGAATGATGTGAAGATACAGGAGTGTGTTAATAAAAGCTTCCCTGTGACAGTTACAGCGTCGATCTCTGAGATCCATGTTGATTGTGAGCGGACAGTAGAAGCGTCCACTCTGTAGTGCACTGAAACTCGTCGATCCAACAGCTGAGCTTTTATTATCCTTAAACCAGCTGAGTTCAGAGAGGAGGTTTGAATCACTGCTGCAGATCAGAGTCACTGAATCTCCTGACACTATTTCACCAGATCCATTTATCAACACTGAGACATCTAAAACAGACAAATGAAGTGTATTCCAAATATAAACTCAATACATAAAAAGAACAAATGAATCTGTACACACATGAATTGATCTGAACAGGAGAGATGTGATTGTGTCCGTGTACAGCACAGCTATATCTGCCTGCATCCTCTCTCTGACTGACTCGAAGTTGAGTTCGTTACTCTCATTAATATCTTCTGTGGTTTCTGTACCAGATGAATGTTGCTCTGTCAGTCAGATTACAGCTGCTTTTACATGTCAGAGGACTGAATCTCCCTCTGTCGCTCTCTCAGGAGACCCACCTGAAGATCTGAACACAACCACACACATTATATCTAGTGCTGCTGTCATACACTGATTATTATTCACATAATGCACAGAAGAAGAGAGAAACCTCATGAAAGTCACCTGAGACAGTAAGAGTCACTCCTGGTTACCATCCATTTGTCTTTATCAGTGATGAATCTGAAATAGTACATGTGTGAATCCTTCAGTGTCACATGACTCAGTCTGATGGTGCAGTTCTGCTGTTCATCTCCCAGATACTGAAGCCTCTGACTGTATTCAGGTCATCGACAGATCTGGGTTTCTACACCCTTTACAGGGCTTTGGTCCAGAACACTCTCGATCTGATGTCCAGTAGGGTATGTATAAGTGCAGTTCATTATCACTGATGTTCTTTAGTGCACAGATGTGTGAAGGACTGTAACTCACACCCCAACCAGCACTAGAAATCCCTGAAACACAGAATTCATCAAGATGAAAATGTTTTTTATCAGTTACATCAGACCCTGAAAACTTAGGAAAGCATATGAATACTTTTATTAAATGAAAATGCCTCGTTACAGAAGAAAATACAGGCTAATCTTTTAAATCTAATAAAGGATCTCAGTGTGAAAGACTTTATCAGCTTTGAAGGAAGGTGTTGCAGAAAAGCAGAAATGAAAAGAGACAGACGTGTGAAAACAGAGCAAAGAATCAGCGACGAACAACATGCTGCTCTATCAAATAAGCAACAAATGACAAAAATGTGGAGTTTTGCAGCTTTTAGTTCATGTTAATTCATTTATGGTCCAAAAACTATTGATGATCTGTGCTACACCCCTAACTTCCTTTACATCAACAAAAAGAAAACTGCTCATTAATCATCATTATGGCGTCTTTGAAATAAAATAAATAAAAACAGTGTTTCTAATGTGAAGGAAACAGAGACTCACTGTGAATCATGAGCAGAAAGATCAGAAGGCAGAGCAGGGAGCCATTCTGACCAACATCAGCATCAAATATATCTATAATACAGCATAAATCATCACTCATATCCATAAACAGTGTCTGTTCATCACTCTAAACAGCTCTTAGTGTTAGTAAGATCTTTGCTCATCTGAAGATTATTAATGCTCAACATCAGTGTGTGTAAATGAACTGATCATTAGATGTACAGAAGATATTTCTCATGTCAGGAATCATGTGTTATATGAGCTTCATCTATAGAAATAATCATCAGTTTTTATTGAAGTATGAATGTGTTTGTCTTACCGTGTTGAAGCTCATCAGATCAACAGCAACCAATGACTGACTGTTTTAACTCATGCACTTTAGCTTCACAGTGAAGGACTTTCTGTGGTTAACACTGTTTTTTAAAGCCAGTGGCGGAAATATCAGTGTCCCTCCCTCTACAAGAGAGCAACATCAACAAACTAAAACTAATGAAAAAAAAGATGTTTAAGTTTATTTAAATATATTTACTCAGCTGCTTAAAGAACAGGATTGTTGATGTGAGGGTCATTTAGAAAAAGAAACTCTTTTGTCTTTTGAGGCGATCACAAATAAAACTGATCACTTAAAGGGAAAGTTACAGGAACACAAAAGTCAGAAGCTGATAATACTGAACACTTTAAAACCATTGTCCAATGTAAAGGTGCTCAATTATAATTTTGTTCGTATATCAGTATAACATAATCAATTATTAGAGAAAAGCATGAGAAAGCAGTGAGCTAGAGATCAGTCATGTGATCATCTGTGATGGATTATATGTGTGGCATGGTGGCAGGAAATAACCAGGTGACGTTTGAATACCAAATCATTAAAAGGAATATATTATAACTAGCTGACTACACCACCACTTTAAAAACGGGGAAGTGACTACCCAAAAGAAATAGGGCATAGGTTCTTTACCATGAAAGGCAAGAGAGGTGGTGGGTATCAGAGTGATTGTCTTGAAAGCTCACACCCAACCCAAGAACAGCTTGCCTCCTCACCTCAGGGCCCTTCAGCCTAAAAAAAAAAAAAAAAAAAAAAAAAGAGTAGAAGATTCAGACTAAAATTCAGTAGGGTAAGTTCACAAAAGAATGTGGATGTTGTACAAAATAACTCACCACAATTGATCACTGACTTGCATAAAATAAATAAAAAATATTACACCTAAATAAACTAGTGTCCAACTAAAACAAAATAAATAGCAAATTACTACACACACACACACACACACACACAAAAAGAGAAAAAACAAAATACTATAATAAACAAACAGGCAAACCAAGTCAACAATGACGGGATACACAAACAAATACAGGGAAAAGCTAGTAAAACAAAACCAAAAAAAGGATAAAGGACCAATATATAAAAATTTAGGACAAACCAAAACAAATGACACGTGTCATTTCCTTAAACCTCACATATGAAATACACTAAGAGCAACACCATATATCATTACATATTAATAATACAATACATTGCCTTTAACGTTCCAGGCCGGAGCACGCTTACGTCATATACGATGCAACTTTTTGAATGGAAGAAAACATGAAGAAATACACTTTCGCTAAGATACTGCCTAATATATAGGCTATTTATAATTCATGTCGCGCAGCGATTTTCACTTGCATGTATCAGAGGATTATTACGAAGGCAGCTGGCGTTAATGGAGGAATTTGCAGCTTTACTCGCAAACTACAATTCCTGTTCATCAATAAGGTGAGAATCGACCTGTTAAAACCCAAATACACTCAAATTAATAACATGAATTGATAAGTGTACTATCAAAGCAGTAATAAAGATGTTTGGCGTTGTAATGATGACAGTAGCGAACACAAAAGTAGTAGCCGTTCCGTGCTCTTGCACAGTTAGCACTCACACTGCATGCGAACCACGCTCGAGCCCAACTGAACCACGCTCTGGCCCACCTCTTTCAAGCAGGCCAGGGCCACTAAACCAAACCGTGCCAGGGCACGGAACGGCGCGATCACACTAGTCAAACAAACCGGGCTTTGGGGGTCAAACGCGCTCGGGCACGGTTCAGAGCGCCTAGTGTGAGTACACCCTAAAACTCTTTTATTATAAACCAGACTGACTTTATTTCTGTCATTTATCTACAGTTCTTTTTGAGAATTAACAGGTTTAGGTGTCAATGTTTTATTGAAAATGTTTTGTCATCATTATGGTGATCAGTGTTTATGTTGGGCAGTTTGACTCTTTGCTTTTTATGGGTGTACTCACACTAGGCACGGTTGCCTTAAACCGAACCTGAGCGCGATTGTCCCCCCTCCCCACTCCCCCGCTGGCTTGTACTCATATTAACGTTCTACGCCAGAGCACGCTTTCGTCATATATGATGCATCTTTCTGAATGGAGGAAAACAGGAAGAAATGCACTTTCGCTAAGATACTGTCTAACATATAGGCTATTTATAATTTATGCTGTGCAGCGATTAGTAGATCCAGACAAAAAAACGTGTATCAAAATCCACTAAATGTCACTGAATGAAATCAGACTTTGAACTCCTGAACAAAAAGGATTCAAAAGACAGGCCTTGACACACACAACAATATATTCAGACATCCTCATAGGTAAATTGTTATCTAGAAGGTTGTGCTGCCAAACTGCACTGATGGTTGAGTATTGAAATATTTGGTGTGTCAGTGACTTAATCCTGGATTATAGATGATTATTTATTTATATAGTGCATTTTACCATACAAATCGCTTCATAGCAGCTTTACATGAAAATTAATGTAAAATTCACTTTCAAGAATCAGTAGTTTCACATATAATTTCAAATTTATCAATTAAGGTACTAACTGAATATGAAAATAAGATCTGAACAGAGTAAAGAACGGAACGTTTTTGGGAGGGAAAGAAGTTGCATCCATCTCATTCATGAAGAATAATTCACACATCCACCACTAGAGGTCCTGGTTAACCAGTAAAGAAACTACAGCCTTAAACTGCATGCAGGTTAATAACTACTCAGGTTTATTGAAGCATTAGCCGTAGTTGTAAGAACATGCACAGTAAAACATACATTAATACAACATTTACACTCTGTCACTCATTTGACGCTGCTGTAGATCATTGAAGGCTCTTCCACAGTTTGAAGTGTTTGCCTAAACAAACAAACAAACAAACAAACAGGACAACAATGATGTTACACTTCAGATTATACACTCTGTGCTGGTTAAATTAGTGCTGGTTAAGTTGTTTGTTTCTCACCTCACAGCAGCATCAGGCTGATGAACTCTTATATTGTCGTACTGGTTTTCGTTCTCCTCTTCACTCTTCATCTTTTTCTTTCTGTGATGATGGACAGTTGCGTACTGGATCTCCTCAGTATCTCTGGATTCAGGAGTTTTTCCTCTGAAGCTCTTTGGTTTCACACTGGCATACGGAGCGTCATTGGCTGAATCCGGTTCAGAAAGAGGCTCTCATGGACTGAAACTCTGTGACGCGTCAGAATAGAGATCATTCTGAAATACAAGAAAATAATCATTATTCATTAAGATGTAAATCAGTTTGATCTGAAGTGTAGATTCTCAGTCTAGAGCAGATTGTCTCGCTTTTCAGATTAAGTGCAACATCAAATGTTAATATAATTGTACAGCAGAAAAAGAATCAGAATCTGAAGTGAAATACACTGCTGATGTAAATGCTAATGATTAACAAATCATTAGACAATCAATCTGCATCAAAATATATCGCAAACATATCAGAGATTAGAAGTAAGCCATGTTATTTTTTTCTTATTGTGTCACACCACATGAGAGCTTCACATGGATATGATGCATTCGTCTAAAAGAGGAAATATCAGTTTATGAAAGTTTTTTTATTTATTTTTTTTTCTAGATTGTGTTAATAAAGACTGATATGAGTTTCCCATCAGTCCTGTCAGTTACAGTCTGAAACACATAACGCTGATCGATTGATTTTCTGCTTCTGTAAGTCGTGTGTCTGAATGATTTACCTGTTTCACTGTGAGATCTTCAGTTTCATCACTCCTTCGTTTCTTTCTGTTATAATGACAGACATTAACAGTATATGGATGAATGTATTTAAGAGAAAATATGAATGCTGTTTTCAAAGATCACTAATAATCAACATTAAGCCACCCTGCTAGAAATTTTACATTCCCAGAACGTCTCCATTGATGTCAAGGACGTTGCCTAGTAAAGTTCCCAGATTGTTCCGAGACGGTCACGATGTGGTGTTCTTTTAAGGGCTGTGGGACGTTATTTGGTGTACTTTCAGGGAACATTCAGGACGTTCTGGGAATGTTTAGGGGACTATTACTGTAGGACGTTCCCTGTAGATCTCTATACTACATTCCCATAAGTTTTTTGCAGGACCTTTAGGGGATCAACCTAGAGTGTTACTGCAGCACTTCTTTCACGCTGGTTTGTGGTCTTGCAGATCCTTAATCAGGAATAAGCACTGTGTGTTTACCCTTAACACATTCAAAGATAAAAGCTGACAGACTCACAATGCAATGAACGTCATTTACAGTAAACCTTCTTCTCTATTTGAATTCCAGCAGTGTAGACACTGCTAAGTGTATTACTGCCCTCCATTTTCATCACCTTGAGAGAACTTTTAGGGAACCTTGCACAAGGTCACGAGAACGTAACCTCCTACATGGGCATTTCCTTTAAACATTAAACCAAAAGTGATTTTTTTTTTTTTTTAAATTGAGCTCACATTTTGAGGATGATGATGATGATGATGATGATGATGATGATGAAGAATAATCCTCCAGATGTCGCTGCGATCACAATCACATTCATACCAGCACCATGATGAACTGAAAGAGGAAGATCATCATGATTAACTCTCCAAACTGATGAATGATGTGAAGATACAGGAGTGTGTTAATAAAAGCTTCACCTGTGACAGTTACAGCGTCTGATCTCTGAGATCCATGTTGATTGTGAGCCTGACAGTAGAAGCGTCCACTCTGTAGTGCACTGAAACTCTGTCCAGATCCAACAGCTGAGCTTTCATTCTCCTTAAACCAGCTGAAGTTCAGAGCAGGAGGGTTTGAATCACTGCTGCAGATCAGAGTCACTGAATCTCCTGACACTATTTCACCAGATCCAGTTATCAACACTGAGACACTCCTGGGAGGGTCTGAAACAGAAAACAAAATACATTTTACATCACAGACTTTGTTTAAAGGATTTAACATCACAGTCACTAAACCACCCTTACGAAAAACTAGTATACTTCAAGTTCATTTGATCAAGTATACTAAAGTAATGTTCAAGTAACTTTATGTAGTAAGTATAATAATCAAGTAAACTTGTAAGTGTACTATTTTAATACCGCTTGGGACTAAATTGGCCCAATTGAAGTATACGTTTTAAGTGTACTATAAGTGTACAGTATAAACTTTAACTAGTTCACATTTGTACTGCATCTGTACTAAAAGTGAACTTATACTAGTTACTAGTAGCTAGTTTTATACGGTACACTTTGACTCTCTCGGTAAACTGCTAGTTTAGTGCAAGTATACTTTAAGTTTTCTGTAAGTGAACATGACTCACACACTTATAGTTTACTTTTTATATATTATTTTTGCACTTTAAGCATACTTCTATGTTCCTACACAGCAAAACTGCAGTAAATTAACTCCATCCATAGACCATACTCAAGAGTGTTAAGTTATGAGATAATTAAGTGATTAATTGATGATTATTGAGCATATTGAAGACACCTGAAAAAGCAGAATCACAAAGGAGAAATCACATTGGAAGCCACCATCGTGGAGGGTTTGCTTTAGTTGGGCTCTTGACCCTTGACTTTTTAAAATAAAATTTTGTTTGGTTGTTTTAACTGAGTTTAACATCCACACAAACAAATGGAAAAAATGATTAGGTGGTGTTGGTTATGCTTTCACATAATCATTATCTGATCTGAATCACTGAGTTAGATTTACATTATTGATTACAGCAGAACTGTGATTCTACAGCACAAGATCAGCTTTATCAATATAATCTGACGGATTTCACAAACAGTTGTTCTGAGCAAAAAAAAAAAAAATCTTTCTTTTAGGCACACACAGACATCAAGAATCAGCCTGTGAATCTCAACAATGGTGAGAATAATAAAGCATGTTGCAGTGCATTCTGGGAGCCACCAATTAAAATTCATCCATGGCTCCCATCATGCATTGCTGCATGAATAATTATGAGCTGAATGTCTTAGTAATTTTCTTTATCTCATATTTATTTTGTTCCGTTTATGTGACTTTTTAGTAGCTTGTTTTCTAATGTTCAGAGTTGATCTGTTGATCAGAATATGTTGCTTGTCACCGTCCTTGAGATTCACAGGCTGATTCTTGATGTCTGTGTGTGCCTAAGAGAAATATATATATATTATTTTTTTGCTCAGAACAACTGTTTGTGAAATCCTTCAGATTATGTTGATAAAGCGGCTTGTGCTGCTGTAATCAATAACGTAAATCTAACTCAGAGATTGGACTCTAAATGAGCTCAGATATTCAGACCAAATAATGATTATGTAAAAACATAACCAACATCACCTGACCATTTTTCCATTGTTTGTCTGGATGTTATAACTCAGTTAAAACAGCCCAAACAAAATTTTATTTTAAAAAGTCAAGGGTCAAGAGCCCAACTAAAGCAAACCCTCATCTCCACGATGGTGGCTTAAAAATTGTGATTTTCTCCTTTGGTGATTCTGCTTGTTATCATCAGGTGTCTTCAATAATGCTCAATCATCACTCAATTAATCACTTAATTATCTCATTAACTTTAACACTCTTGAGTATGGTGTCACCTGTACTCCTGGAGAGTTAATTTAACACTGCAGTTTTTGCTGTGTAGGAACATAGTATGCTTAAAGTGCAAAATAATATATAAAAGTAAACTATAAGTGTGATGTCATGTTCACTTAAAGAAAACTTAAAAGTATACTTGCACTAAACTAGCAGTTTACTGAGAGTATATTTCAAAGTGTACTTTTGTATACTAAAAATGTAGCTACTATTAGTATCAAAATAGTAAACTACTAGTATACTAGTATAAGTTCACTTTTAGTACATGCAGTACAAATGTGAACTAGTTAAAGTTTACTACTGTTACACTTATAGTACACTTAAACGTATACTTCAATTGGGCCAATTTAGTCCCAAGCGGTATTAAATAGTACACTTACAAGTTTACTACTAGTACATTGATATTATACTTGAACATTACTTTAGTATACTTGATCAAATGAACTTGAAGTATACTAGTTTTTCGTAAGGGCAGTATTAACTCACACATGATGTTTAAAGTCACATTATCAGAGTATTTCTCTCCATGTTCATTGATGGATCTGCACTTGTATTCTCCACTGTCATCAGAGCTGATCTTTGAGATGTTGAAGATTCTTCCAGATCCTACAAACGTTCCTCCTTTAAACCAGCTGAAGTTCAGAGCAGGAGGGTTTGAATCACTGCTGCAGATCAGAGTCACTGAATCTCCTGACACTATTTCACCAGATGGACTGATGGATCCGCTCTTTGGAGGATCTAAAGGGACCAAAATTGCATCCTTAATCATCTCATTCAAAGATAATTTCCAGTTTAAAAAGAACAAATGAATCTGTACTCACACGTGACATTGAGCTGAACAGCAGGAGAGATGTGATTGTGTTCCGTGTACAGCACAGCTATATCTGCCTGCATCCTCTCTTCTGACTGACTGCAGCAGGAGTTCATTGTTTCTGTCTCTTCTCTCAGTTAATGGCTGTGAGTTCTGTACCAGATGAATGTTGCTCTCTGTCAGTCAGAGTGCAGCTGCTTTTACATGTCAGACGGACTGAATCTCCCTCTGTCACTCTCTCAGGAGACTCCACCTGAAGATCTGAACACAACACACACATTATATCTAGTGCTGCTGTCATACACTGATTATTATTCAACATAATGCACAGAAGAAGAGAGAAACCTCATGAAAGTCACCTGTGACAGTAAGAGTCACTCCTGGTACCCAGCCATTTGTCTTTATCAGTGATGAATCTGAAATAGTACATGTGTGAATCTTCAGTGTCACATGACTCAGTCTGATGGTGCTTCTGCTGTTTATCTCCCAGATACTGAATCCTCTGACTGTATTCAGGGTCCTCAGACAGATCTGGAGACTCAACACCTGTTTTATAGACTTTTGTCCAGAACACTTTCTCGACCTGATGTCTAGTAGGGTATGTATAATTGCAGTTCATTATCACTGATGAGTCCTTTAGTGCACAGATGTGTGAAGGACTGTAACTCACACCCCAACCAGCACTAGAAACCCCTGAAACACAGAATTCATCAAGATGAAAATGTTTTATCAGTTACATCAGACCATGAAAACTTAGGAAAGCATATGAATACTTTTATTAAATGAAAATGATGCCTCGTTACAGAAGAAAGTACAGGCTAATCTTCTTAAAATCTAATAAAGGATCTCAGTGTGAATGACTTCATCAGCTTTGAAGGAAGGTGTTGCAGAAAAGCGGAAATGAAAAGAGACAGACGTGTGAAAGAGTGCAGAAATCAGCGACAAACAACATGCTGCTTTATCAAATAATGCAGCAAATGACAAAAAATGTGAGTTTTGCAGCTTTTAGTTCTTGTTAATCCATTTATGGCCAAAAATATTGATGATCTGCTGCTACACAGCCTAACTTCCTGTTTCAAAAGGAAATACATCAACAAAACAGAAAACTGCTCATTAATCACTCATTATGGCGTCTTTGAAATAAAATAAAATAAAAACAGTGTTTCTAATGTGAATGAAACAGAGACTCACTGTGAATCATGAGCAGAAAGATCAGAGGAAGAGCAGGAGCCATTCTGACCAACATCAGCATCAATATATCTATAATACAGCATAAATCATCACTCATATACTCATAAACAGTGTCTGTTCATCACTCTAAACAGCTCTTAGTGTTAGTAAGATCTTGCTCATCTGAAGATTATTAATGCTCAACATCAGTGTGTGTAAATGAACTGATCATTAGATGTACAGAAGATATTTCTCATGTCAGGAATCATGTGTTATATGAGCTTCAATATAGAAATAATCATCAGTTTTATTGAAGTATGAATGTGTTTGTCTTACCGTGTTGAAGCTCATCAGATCAACAGCAACCAAATGACTGACTGTTTTAACTCATGCACTTTAGCTTCACAGTGAAGGACTTTCTGTGGTTAACACTGTTTATTAATGACCAGTGCTGGAAATATCAGTGTCCCTCCCTCTACATGAGAACAACATCACTGAACTAAACTATTTAAAAAATAATGATGTCCTCTTTTGTCTGTCGCCCCTACTGGACATCTCTATTTACTGTGTCACGTGATATATGCTTCGCACAGCAGTGATGCCCACTACAGACAAGCAGGACATCAGATAGATGATTTACTTACTAAAGTGCAGAACTTAGACACATATTTTCTTAAAGATGTTTTTTATTTTTTCATTCACTGAAGCCCATGAGTTTTAATTACTTAACAGATGCCAGAGGAGGCTGACAGCATAAACTCCTCTCATTTCAAAACTGACCAATCAGAATTGATATTCAAATAATGCAACATGTCCTTGGAAACTGTGCTCTGCATTTCACCCATCCAAGTGCACTCACACAGCAGTGAGTATTGAACACACACCCAGCGCAGTGGGCAGCCGTTTTTGCTGCAGAGCCCAGGGAGCGATTGGGGGGTTCAGTGTCTTGCTCAAAGGCACCTCAGCTGTGGGTAATGAGAGTGGAAATGAGCGCTATTCATTTAGCTACTCCCTCACCTACAGCCTGCCAATACTGAGACTCGAACCCGCAACCTTCTGGTTACAAGTCAGACTCTCTAATTATTAGGCCACAACTGCCCACTAAAGTGGGAAATACAAGAGAAAACCTTCAAATAATGATGTAAAGAGATGCTATTAAAGCAAACAGACTAAAGAATTGTAATACAAACATATTAAGGACTTTGAAAACAGTACAGGATCTAACAACACATTAAGATGAAAAATTGTGATTACAGGTGAGGCTCATCAAGGTTGATGTCAGTAGCAGGAGATGGTGACCTCTGGTGGTAGTTTGAGGGATTGAACAACCACATTTGTGATTGATCACAAATAAAACTGTTCATTTAAAGGGACAGTTACAATTTCTTATGGAAGCATATTTGTAGCAGTATTCAATTTAAAATGTAATATGCAAAATAGCAATGCATTTTTCATACCATATGTGCAACGTTTAGAGCAAAATGATAATTCAAATTCAATAATATGATTTGCATTTGCTATTTTCTACACTAGTTTTAACACATAATTCAAACATCTATTTTAACGCTTTATAAGTTGCAAAATTAGAATGAAAATGCATTACAGAAATGGTTATATGTTTAACATGTAGCAAAAATTGTAGCAAAATTATCATTTAAATGTTATTTTTATTAATTGCATTTACACTCACAGTTAAGACACTTGCGATTGCAATTTCAATAAATGTCCTGCAATGAATGTAGCAAAATTCAATGTGGATTTAAAAAATGCATTCCAAGCCAATCACGTCCCCACTTTCCGCCACGTCAATCACTGGTGTCAGGCGGGGCCCAGGTGTTTGAAGCATGGGACAACAGATATAAAGGTGAGGCATTTACAGGCAGATGAATCTGAGCAGGAACGAGAAATGACAATGTTCCTGAAGATTATACACATCTGTCAGTGACAGAACCAGTACGTACTAGACCATAGTATTTATGGTGGGCGTCTCGCAGCGAACATCAACTGGTAACATTTTCTACTGGCTTTTTCTTCTAATATTAAAAGGCAAGAGTCAAGAGCCCAACTAAAGCCACACCTCCATGGTGACTTTAAATGAAACTATTAGTTTCATTAAAACATAAATGACAGAATAGAGTCAATTGGTCAGTAATAAGTGAAGCTGGTAATGCTGTTTGTGGTGTTTTAATCCCCCTCTGTTGAGATCTTGAGAGATTTAATGTCTTTCTTTTATCTCAGTTGATTTCATCAAAGGCTGTAGCTGAAGTCTGTGTTTCTCTTTCCTTCACTGATTCTGCTTGTTAACAGCAGGTGTCATAACTAATGCTCAATCATCACTTAATTATCTCATTAACTTTCAGTGCTGCTTCAATGGTACTTTAACTCTGTAGTGTGTACACACGACACTCGGCAGTGTTAATTTACATGGACGTTTTGCTGTGTACATTCCATAAATCTTACCTGTTTCTTTATGTATGACTTACAAATATGAACTTCTGAGTTTTGAGGGTCCCATTGTGCTGGAGTTAGAGCCTTTTTTCAGTCAATGATGAGCTGAGAAACACTGATTGTTAATG